>OX346262.1:4103200-4402427 GCA_947049275.1 Epinotia bilunana | reverse complement strand
TTGCAATGGTCTTATTCTCCATCGCTTTATGTAAACGAGCAAACGGGCATCGACCCAGTGTGACGTAATGGTAACAATACAAAAGGTAACTTACCTGAAAATGCCTATTTGTTATCGCTGGGTACTTTCATAGAAGTTTAAAAAATTAATAGTTTGAAAAACACGCTTTTATAAATGCACGTAAAACCAAAAATAAATTATGGATCCTTCAAGTTGTCTCTATTTCTGGGCTGAAGTGTAAACTTTGTGCTTTTAATTATAATATTTAATTGTAAAAGCGTGGGGCGCTGGAAAAGGAAAGACTTTCTTGTAAACAAATACTTAATACTAACTTCCTGGCGGAAGCTGCATGAGATCGCATATAACGTTTAACGTAATCTTTTCTTTTTTCTTCGTAATCAGCGACCCAAATAACCATAGAAACGATACCCATGTTGATTATCAGACTTTGTCACCACATTTCCCCCTTTTAGGGGTCGAATTCTCAAAAAACCTGAAACATGTATTAATGCCTCTCTCCTGCAAACGACGCCCCACTTCCCTAAAAAAGGTTGTGGCCTCCGAGCACCAACACCCAGTCGTCTCCACCGCAAGCGGAACAAATAAATAATTGCATAGGCCCGAGTACTTGTCCCTCTTCCGCATTGCCGCCAGCTCAGCCGCTGCTCCAGGCGCCCGCGAGGTGCGACCAATGTGAGAAGCAGCAAAAGTGCTGACACACGTCGCGTCCCAGAGCAGACACTTGCCTCTCTGCCAGGGCACCAAGGTCAAACCGTCAGGCCTTTTGCCGTCAGATCGGCTAAGGCCAGGAGGTTCCAGCATACACGGCACATTCGTCATTTATCGTTAGGAATACTCCTGTGAAGTTTCTAATAAAATAGTCTATCTAATCTTATTTCCCCATACAAACTTTGGACGCCCATTTCACCCCCTTAGAGGGTGAATTGTGAAAAATCCTGTCTCAGTGCACCCCTAGACCTTATAAGGAACCTACGTGCCAAATTTGGGATCTCTAGAACCAGCGGTTTGGGCTGTGCGTTTTGATAGTGCGGAAAACGGGACAGTGACGTCACACTTTTTCGTGCGTGCAGCCGGCGCAGCGTTCATCGATTATAAGACGTTATCACGACAAAACCAAATTGTATTTATTTATTTATTGATACATGGAAAAGCAACAGCGCAACATATTTATAGACAAAATAATAAAACCATATAGCCAATTACAGGTTCTCACTTATATAGAAATAAACTAACACAACGAAATCTATAGCAAAACTTAAACTTAGCGTATATTAATATAGTCCACCAATAGCAAGCATGGCAATGGGAATATACAAGTGCAAGGTAGTTAATAAATTAGTATATACAGGGTGTCCCGGAACCCAACGATAACCTGGTACAGTCAGCATCAAAAGTAACTACCCAATCGAAGACGTCAAAAGCTCTTATTCCCTTTCAATAAGGACTTTTGACGTCTTCGTTTGTGTAGCTACTTTTGATGCTGACTGTACCAGGTGAGAGGCCAAGGTATACCAGATATGAAAAAAAAAGAAAAAAAACCATGTTACGTAGTCGAGCGGTAATAGATATTTTTTGAAAAATTTCTTCATTTTAAGTAATTTTCACAAGTTTACAGTGTTTTTTTTTTAATAATGTGATCTAAAATAACAGTGCTATTATTCGCAACCACAAATCAAAGTAATAAACATTCTGAACTAAGTAAAAAAAAAAAGTTTTGACGCGTTATGGTTTATAAAATTATTGTCGGTCAACTTTGACACTACATGTTGGAAAAAAAATGTACCACACTACCCTTGGACAGTTATTTTAAAAGATGGCCTATTTAGTCTAGATTTCAAAATGGTACAACACTTGCCACTTTTCTTGCCAATAAAAGAAATAAAAGAAATAAATGCGAGTAGATCTGCACGACTGGTAAAGAGGTCATTCCTGAGGCGATGCAAAGCTTGTATTCGTGCTGAAGTGAAACAATTTGAGCATCTACTTTAGTTTTAGGAGGATATCAAAGTATTACGATAATTGATTGTTTTATTTTGATTAAGTTTTCCTTGAGGTCCCTTCGCAAAAAATTGGAAATAGCAATTTTATTCGCAAGAAAAGTGGCAAGTGTTGTACTATTTTGAAATCTAGACTAAATAGGCCATCTTTTAAAATAACTTGCCAAGGGTAGTGTGGTACATTTTTTTACCAACATGTAGTGTCAAAGTTAACTGACAATCATTTTATAAACCATAACTCGTCAAAACTTTTTTTTTTACTTAGTTAAGAATGTTTATTACTTATACTTTTCAAACTCCGAATGTGAAAGTTACTGATTTTAAGCTAATCGCATTCAGCAGTCATTTATTTGTAGAATCAAACGATGATGTTTGCCAAAGTTGAGTTATGTTATGCTACACAACTTGTACTATGCGGAGATGTGAACTTACTAATGTATGTTTGCATACATTGCTGGGCATGATAAATAAACTCGTTTTGATATATTTGTGTTTCCATTGTGATCCTGAGCATCCCTATCCCAGAAACGGAAAATATGGATCGGTCCATTCAGAACGCGAACTCGCGGTATTGAAATTAGGTGGTAATCATATTGCTTTATAAATGAAATAAATGAATTTTATTCTGCAAGTAGGCCGTAATGGCACTTTTACAAGTCAAAATTCTGGTAGCGTTTCTGAAAAAGAAGACCACTGTTAAGAAATAAAACCGCCGAAACAAACTCGACAGTCAGTCATTTATTGCCAAAAAAAGCTTATTACTTAGTTCTTAATCTACTTAACCCTTAAATTCGCAGTGTTGTTTTAAAACAACACCTATAAACAAAAAAACCCGAGACTTTGTTTTAATAAATAACGCCGAACTCTTTAGTTTAACTGGTTTTCTTTCTTGGCCTCTCACCCGGCACCAGGTTATCGTTGAGTTCCGGGACACCCTGATGTATAAACACTAGTAACCCGAGCCTACACCTGAAATATCAAACATGAAGAATCTTGTCAGTTTAGATTTTATTGCTTGTATGCTATCACAAAATATGTCTATATCTAAGGCCTGATTCGTTACGGATTCGCCAAATTTAAAACGCAATTTTAATAAAATTAGTCACTATATTGTGTTTAATTATGGGTGATTACATGAAATGATATGTAAAATTTGACATTTAACGATATTTTCAGGGATTCTTTTTTTTATTCCACTCATGTCGTAGTTTCGGTCTGATGCCCTCCATCAACCGTGCGACAGTGTCTTTAGACACTTGTTTACATGCCCAATCCCATTTTTTAAGGAAATCCTTGTGGTCGCTTGCTGTTTTGCCTGATTTTCGTAAGATTCCTTTAACTAAAGCCCAATATCTCTCAATTGCACGGCACTGTGGAACACTTGGAGGGTTCATGTTTTTTGGTACGATTTTAATATTATTACGTTCAAGGAACTTTATCGTATTTTTTGCGTAATGAGCTGTTGCCAGATCGGGCCAAAATAATGTCAACATATTGTGTTTTCGCATAAAAGGCAAAAGCCGCTTCTTCAAACACTCATTTATGTAGACTTCCTTGTTGATGGTACCCTTTGCTACGTAAGCACGGCTACGATCACCACAGGGGCAGATAGCTTGCCAAACTAAATATTTTGATCCAAATTTTTCGATTCCAATTGTGGTTTCCGAATCAGGAAGAGTTTCTCCGTCAGCTATTGTATAGTATTGGTCACCCGGAAGTGTCGAAAAATCGGCTTTTACATAGGTTTCATCGTCAAGAATTATATGAAAGTTTTTTGAGCCCAAAAAATCGTACAGTTTTCGAGAACTAGTTTTAATTGTTGCTTTTTGCTTTTCTGACGTTTTTGGTATCTTACGCTTTTTTTTGACTTCATAGAAGCACGTTGCTTGACACGTCGAACCATGGATTGATCAGTGGATATTTTTTTTGCGATATCACGTTCGGACATAGTGCGATTCTTACGTATGGTCCTTAAAATCTTTTTTTCCAATGCGGGGTCACGAGGACCATTACTTTCTCTGGTTCTTGGCCTCTGAGCCGTAGACTGGGTCTCGAAGTACCGTTTTAATACATCATCCACAGTTTTTCTTGGCATTTTGAGGTCCCTGGCGATATAATGATTCGGGCGTTGAGTATTTTCTAGCCATTTGGTGATGATTAGTTCTCGGCGTTGCCGTTGATTCATCTTATTTGGTGTTTAGTAAATATTTAACAATAAACATCGCAATCCTCATATTCTTGTGACATTAAAGCTGTCAAAACTCGAAACCCCAACGAAAAAGGTTGGTATATAGTGGAATAAAATAATTTTGAATTTGGCGAATCCGTAACGAATCAGGCCTTAATAAAATTGCAATGTATGTAATTTGTTCGGGTGGAATCTTTGAACTCAATTTTGAAGTAAATATCTTCAACCGATTGAGCTAAAATTTTGTATACACGTTGAGTTTGGATGGCAATGTACAATGTGACGTGACGTCATTCTAAATCCAATATGGCGGACTATCCAATATGGCAGACTATCCAAGATGGCGGAATAGTTATTTTTAATGCACTTCTACAATATGGGTATCAAATGAAAGGGCTCGTTGAGAGCAACTCGAAAAATAATGTAACGTCTTTCTAAATCCAATATGGCGGACCATCTAAGATGGCGGAATAGTTATTTTTAATGCACTTCTACAATATGGGTATCAAATGAAAGGGCTCGTTGAGAGCAACTCGAAATAACTAAAAAGTAAAAAAAAATTAAAAGCAAAATAAAACTTATAAAAAAGCTTTTATTTAAGCGCTGTAAAAAAGGTTTTTTTTGCTTTTAATTTATTTAACTACAACTTTGTTTAAACTCCTGCCTGCTCTGCACAAAAAACGATTCTTTCTATATTTAGTGGAATCATGGAACATGCTAATAGGACGAAAATGGCGGAAACTTCTTATGGGAGTATTAAAATAAATTACACCACATTGTGCATACAATGTGGTGTAATTTATTTGGTCGTGAAATGCGTGTAGGTGCATACCTACACGCATTTCACGACCAAATTAAGCAGCGATTTACTAGATACCTACAAACAGAACACTGTGACGTAACACGTGACGTCATTCTTCTATGTCAATTAGTATGAACCCTTTCGGCTGCCACTAACGAGGTCCGCCATTGCCTTAAATTGTTGTTGTTCTTTAATTGTAGTTGCCGTAGATACAAGTATATGTTCCTTACCAAAAACTGGTACTAATGGCATCGTAAAAAAATAGGAATCTTGCCAATTTTAGCCGAAATCACAAAGGACCTCCCTCAATCTCCATAATGACATGGTTTTTCGCTGCCCAGGGTTGGTATGGTACAGTCGCCATATCATGTCAAAGTGCTCACAAATATCTGAACACGTCTCTAATGCCTCGACAATAGAGTCGTATTCAGATATTTGTGAGCACTTTGACCGCTCCGATATATCTGGTGGCGACTGTACCTATTTACTTTTTAAGTATGCTACTAATATTGTAAATGCGAACGTTTGGATGTTTAGATGTTTGTTACTCAATCACGCTTATACGCCGATTTGGATGAAATTTTGTACGAAGATAGTTTATTATGCTGCGATGTAATTTCAAAAGTCTATGAATTTTATATGGCAACTGCATGTAAGTTATAGCGAAAGTTTCGCTATGTCACAGTATAGATTTATTCAACGTCTGTTATAACTTCCGCAGAAATGACGTAAGTAGGTAATAGTTTTTTTGACAACCTTATGAAATGAGAATGTTAATAACCATACTTGAAAAAAATCTTAGCAACTAGATGTGTAACAAGAATAGGCATTCGTCTTTGGCAACTGGTTGTGTAACACGATTACTTATTACTTTTCAGCAACTGGTTACCAAACTCAGTTGCCATCGCAGCCGGAGGGTTATAGCCTGCATTAAAATATGGGACAGTTTATCCGGGTCCACTATTCGGTGGAGGAAGCTAGTTAGTAACACTTACAACACGGAGAGGTTTCCAGAGGTGCAATTTATTTTTTACTAGCTGATGCCCGCGGCTTCGCCCGCGTGGTCATAGGAAAATGTAACATATGAATTTTCCCGTGGGAATTAGATGTTTTCCCGCTGGAAAAAGTAGCCTATGTCACTCACCAGTCTCTAAACTATCTCCGTGCAAAAAATCACATTATTACGACGCTCCGTTGCGACGTGAAAGAAGGACAAACAAACACACACACACACACACTCTTTCGCATTTATAATATTAGTAAGGATGGAATGTTCTCATAACTTAAATTTTGCAAACACTGACAACATATCAAGAACTTCCTGGATTGGATACATAGCCTAAATAATAATGGCCGTATTTAAGGAGGTGCTTTGGAAATTATCGCGTGCTTTGAAACGCCGTTCTGACTAGATTAAGAAACAATAAGGTCTGATTTTCAGATATATGATTCTTAACTATATGATTGTGTATCTGATTTAATCGATAGATGATTGCCTAAAATTTCCTCGATGGAAAAATAATCCAAAGTTCGGTCTTTATTTTCCTTTTTTTACTCAGCCTACTCAAACAATTCATTATTTTACGACACAAACAAGTTAATACTATATTTTATCTCATCTAAAAACTCACTTAATGAAATATAAATAAAACTTCACTAAGGTATTTATATCGAAATTAGTCCAAAAAAGCCATTCCCGAAGAGTGTTGCATCTCTTTTACTCGTGCGCGGAAGGCATAAGAGTGCCTCTGTCAAGAGGGCGTGGTCGACTCGAATCAGGGCATCCCCTTAAAGGCACATCAAAAGAAAAACCTAACACCCTAAAAAAATGTGATTTGCACAGCTAAAATACTAATCGTTCATCACAATTCGGCTTTGATATGCAATTGATACATTTTGACGTGCAACTGTGTTTTTTGGTTAGTGATTGTTTTCTCAAGAATAATATGCATCCATGAAAAAATCCGTCTTCCGTCCATTTTATTAGAGCCTGACGGAGGTCACACTAAGTAACACTACGAACCTAGCTCCGCCCGCGTATAAATTAATACAAAACACGAGCAAAGCCACGCGATAAAATATAGCCTATGTCCATCCCGAACGTCCATTCTATATAAAGGACCGACTACACCGCAGCTTGACGCTCGTTATCGCAGCTTTAGCAAGTTTTTAGCTTTAAGAATAGAATACAATAGAAAAGGCTTTGATCTGTTGTGGGCGATCTTTAATAATACTGTTGTTTTTTTAGGGTTCCGTACTCAAAGGGTAAAATCGACCGTCCGTCCGTCTGTCTGTCCTTCTGTCACCAGGCTGTATCTCATGAACGAGTTGAAATTTTCACAGATGATGTATTTCTGTTGCCGCTATAAAAACGAATACTAAAAAACAGAATAAAATAAATATTTAAGGGGGCTCCCATACAAAAAACGTGATTTTTATGTCGTTTTATAGATAATGGTACGGAACCCTTCGTGCGCGAGTCCGACTCGCACTTGGCCGGTTTTTTTTAAATAGCGGAGCGGAGGCCCAGCGGGCGCCTGCCTACGCTGTAGCTGCTTTCCGCTACTTAGCAGGGCAGGGAAACCACGGGATTGCGTAGCGCGTAGCGATTCCTGACAGTGGCAGTGAAAGAAAACGTCGTGAAGTAACCGGTCTAATCCCAATAAGTTTCAGTTTTCCCTGTGTTGGAAGGTCAGATGGCAGTCGGTTTCCTAAAACTAGTGTCTGCGTCAAATCTTGAGATTTGATGCTTAAGCGGACCTCGGGGCCGTTAGAGCGGGTACACTACATAATTCCGAAGAGTCATTGTTTCCGAATTACATTATTCTGAAAACCGTATTCTGCTGAAAGATTTTTAGATTTTTCAGGATATAATAACTCAACTCTCCTAACCAACTCAAGTAACCTAATTATATAATCTATTTATATATTCCAATAAGTCATCTGCGTGCAAATCGTATATGGCGGTAAATGGCGTTCGGAATTTGAATGAATGTATTGATCATTTCGTACAAATTACTCTTCGGATTTTGTGTTCTTGTTTAGAGCACTACCGGGAAAAAACAAAACTACTAGGCACACATGGCTACATAACATTGCTACAGTTACATTTCTCTATCTGTACCCCTTTTTATGATATAGTACAGATACCTTGGTATGTAGGTATACATTCTGACGAAACAATTCCCTTCGCTTCTCGAAGCTTCGCGAAAGTGCTGAAAAATGACGCCGCAGTTTCACTGTCCCCGCGAAGCTTGAGGCGGCCAGTTGCGTTTTAATTCTCCCCTCGGTCCAAATCCAGTGTGTTTGAAACCTGGTTGAATCTTGTAATTTAAATCAACTTTGTCGAGTTCCGAAAAACAGGGGTAAGTATTTTAAACTACGTGAACGTTTTCCTGAAATCGTTTTCTGCATTTTTACATTTGTACCGATATTTTTTTTGTTGTTTTCTATTCCTTCGAAATGCGTGTGGATATTTAACGGTTCATGACATGATAAACGCTAGTGTATTTTGTGTGTTTCTTTTAGCGTTCACTAGCTAGCGTTCGCTATCGTATTTAATTAGGAGCAAGGTTTCGGGAATAATGTTTCTAGGTAGGTACTTAGCAAAATTAATTTCACTCAAAATACCTAGTTAAAAAGCTTCTCTAGTGCATACGAAAGAATGTTTGCTTGATGAATTCTATTCTTGATTCGATTCGCCCGCGCGATCAAAAAAACTCCAAATCATGTTTTAAAAAAAACCTTACTAGTTGGAAATTGAACTTTGAATTTCCTATGCCGTTTTACACAATTAGCAAAAGGCATCTCAGACGAATAAAAAAAAACCACAAGTTTTTCTTCAATAATCCATACCAATAGTATAAATGCGAAAGTGTGTCTGTCTGTCTGTTACCTCTTCACGCTTAAACCGCTAAACCGATGAAATTTGGTATAGAGATAGTTTGAGTCCCGGGGTTCTCAAAGAGTTAGTGCCAAGTGAATAGGGTACCTAAATTGTGTCAACAGTTAGACAGAATATTACAGTTTGGTCTTGAGTTCATGAAGTACAATTGGTAATCGTTTACATTCGTTTTATGCCTCCCTGCCTATAGCTAGCATGATCGCGTTTATGTCGGTAATGGGTGACGACAATTAGCCATACAAGTCTATGGTTAATTTTCGTGTCACAACGGAACTTTTTAACTACTGCCAATTAACTACGCTAACTACTGGCCAAGAATTTGGTCCTCACCCGTATAAGGCATTCGTCTCTTACTAGCAAGTACGTAAGTGCGAAAGGGACGAATGCTTTATGTCCGACATAAATGCGATCATGCTAGCTATACTGCACAACTAGGCTACTGGAAAATTGTAGCTTTACATCTGGATTTTCGTTACTTTAAAAGTTTAAATATGATACTGGGTTAATTTTTGATTACCTAACCGCCAATTTATTGAAAGAAGTAAAAACCCATACTAGTATTGTAAATGCGAAAGTGTGTCTGTCTGTCTGTTACCTCTTCACGTTTAAACCGCTGAACCGAGTCGGATGAAGTTTGGTACAGTTACAAAAATTGTTTGACTCCTAGGGACAGGATAGTTTTTATTCGGAAAATCACCTGAGAGGCTGAAATGGGGGGTGAAAGTCTGTATGGAGCTACGATATAAACAAGTTCCACGCGGACGGAGTCTCGGGCTGAAGCTAGTAATCTATAAATCCTAATTCGCAATTCAGACTTCGTCATATACCTACCTACAGAAACAAATCATACACATAAATACACATAACACATCCATAATGAAATCCGCAGCAGGCTTTTATTGAATACCACGTCGGTGGCAAACACGGTCACCCTGGCCTATAGACGCTTGCAACACTAGGGGCGTCACAAACAATAAGTTTCTGTCAAAAAAATCATTTTTGGTACAAGCTTTTATTGCCGACTGTACTTCTCTGTATACCGTCATCAACTACTCATTGAGACGATTCTAACGAGCCGAAACTCGATGTGGTTATGTGGTTTTATTACGGAGTTCCTATGGCCACCTTCCAGCTCCATCATCAGATCAGCTCCACGTCATCATAATATTGCATTGTCACGCGATTTGTATATTCGTGCAAAATTTCAACTCAATCGGAAACCGGGAAGTGGATCAAAAACTTGCAAGATTTGATTACAGACAGACAGACAGACAACGGGACAGATGAAAGTAAATAAAAGCTTGTAAAAAGGACCGCCCCGGATCTGAGTGCTTAAAGTTTCCAAGATACTGGCGTCGTTGCCAAGGGCTGCGCGGTCAAATCAGATAAATCGAAATGCCTTTTGAAATAAGAACTCGACTTATCGTAACGTATGGTTCTATTTAAAACCGTTTACGCGATTATTCGGGTTTGACAGCTCACCCCTCGTCTGCCAGTGAAATCTGAAACGAGCCGGAACAATAATCGCAAATATAGGTGCAAACGCAAACGCAGTTAACTGACCATCCTGTATTTATATAGAACCTTATTACAATGAACATAAAGTGCACGGATGGTCAGTTAGCTGTGTTGTCGGTAGTACACTAAGCTGTCGATCCAAATGGAAGAAGGAATTTGGGTCGGCGGCTTTTGTTTATTAATTTTGAAATTGTCATTGAGTTCGAAATTGTATCCACTATTGTCTGAAAATGTTTTAATCATACCTACCCACAACATCCATTGTTTATCCCTGTAATATCTAGGCTACATGCTTCATATTTACTACGTAGTTTTCAATCATTGCAAACGCGACCGTATTGGTACCTATCATAAGAAATAAAGTCCATATCAGAAGTATTATTGTAATTACTAATTAACAAACTGCAATTGATATCACTGGGTTTGTTTAAAATTAAGCTTTAACGGCGTGGAATAAAGTCGTTTTTGTAAAAATTCAAGTGAAGGTGCAGTCACATGCAATGGTCCTGTCAATAAAACGTATACGCTTTTCTGCTTATGCGTGTGGAATAAGGCTTAAAATTATGTACATATTATTGACGTTAACCGTTCCACCAACCGACTATAAACCTTATTGAAACGGGTTAAGGTCTATTGGTTAGTACATGTACCATTTTATCGATAAGTCGGTGGATTGTATCCTTCGCACAAGGTCAGGATTACCGATTACATAAGACATCAGCGTTACATTGCGATGCAGTCGGTGACAAGAGTATACGTAAACTGGACAGTAAGTGAGCTTATAGGGAATTTGTCTGTAAACGTATAATTTAGTCACTGATTTTACCGATACGGGGAAAATGGAGAGTGTTATAAGTTTAACATGTGTAACTGAGCATCTTTGTGTACGTCTGTGGAATCGTATCTCCCAAACATAGCCAATTTGAGTGAATATTTTCGGCAGAGGTTAGGTTTTAGTAGATACCAAGATGCTTAGCCTTCTCCTGGATACGCTAGCAGTGGCGGGGCTTGAAAATTTTCGATGGTAAACCCGGAACAAAAAGTTATGAAAGAGTTAAGAGTATATAACTATAGGCTTAGAGAATATATTTTAGGCAAGCCTGTGGGGATCTGCTTGTATGGGCGCGCAGCCACTGTACGCTAGTCATTCCAACGTCTCCAACGATCGAACCAGATTTGACTACCGACTTTGAATACTCGCTATATTCCCAAGGGCGTCTTATAGTTTCTCTCTTCCACAGAAATCGGCTTGAACAATGCTGGGCGGCAGCGTGCTCTGGTTCCGCCACGGCCTGCGGCTCCACGACAACCCCGCGCTACACGCCGCGCTCGAGGACAAGACTCAGCCCTTCTACCCCGTTTTCATCTTCGACGGGGAAACCGCTGGTAAGTCATGGACTTCACTGTCTCTCTTCAGAAGACCACTGAACAATGCTGGGCGGCAGCGTGCTCTGGTTCCGCCACGGCCTGCGGCTCTACGACAACCCCGCGCTACACGCCGCGCTTGAAGACAAGACGCAGCCCTTCTACCCCGTGTTCATCTTCGACGGCGAAACCGCTGGTAAGCCATGAACTTTACTGTCTCTCTCCAGAAGACCGCTGGACAATGCTGGGCGGCAGCGTGCTCTGGTTCCGCCACGGCCTGCGGCTCCACGTCAACCCCGCGCTACACGCCGCGCTCGAGGACAAAACGCAGCCCTTCTACCCCGTGTTCATCTTCGACGGGGAAACCGCTGGTGAGCCGTGGACTTCACTGTTTCTCTCCAGAAGACCGCTAAACAATGCTGGGCGGCAGCGTGCTCTGGTGCAGCCACGGCCTGCGGCTCCACGACAACCCCGCGCTGCACGCCGCGCTCGAGGAAAAGACGAAGCCCTTCTATCCCGTTTTCATCTTCGACGGGGAAGCCGCTGGAAGTCGGGAGGATCGAAGCTCGTATATATCCATCTTTATCGGTAGGATAAACAAGAGTGGTAAGTATGAACATCGATGTTCGATTTTATGGTCGGACGAGAATACGCGATCAAGTTTACTTTTGCTAGTTCTGCCCTGTTCCACGGCTTAGGGTGATATTCAACTTGTCCAAGATCTTTGTCCAATTGTATCTCACTCACTCTATAAGCAAAATGTGAGACGCAAATACACATTGGACAAAGATCTTGGACAAGTTGAATACTACCCTTATGATAACTCCTGGATCAGTCGTAGATAGATTATGTTACCGGACAAACCCGATTTCAGGACAAACTAGTTTCTCCTAGGCCAAACCAGTTCGGTCTCCGTTAGGTACGATGACGAGCGAAGCGAGGAGGAGTATTCGGTGTACTGCGACCCTACGCCTACTGCCAGAACCGAACATTTGATATGAGGAAGTGAAATAACACATTTTCGGTTCTGTGATGAACTGGTTTGGCCCAGGAGAAACTAGCTTGTCCTAATATCGGGTTTGGCCGGTAACAGATACACTCATTATTATTCGACCGCCCAGATTTGAGCACAGGGATTAGGAATAGGATAGCCGTCAACTCCTACACACGCTTTGACGTAATTCTATGACAAAACTTTCACCTCCTATCCCAGACCTATCGTGGGCGAATGATCATTTATTCGTACCTAACAACTAATACACACTTATACATATAAAATAGTAAAAAAAAAATATACGGCCTAATAGCCGTGTCACGAAATCAAGTCCGGTCGAGTCTAGTTTACATACAAGAATTTTATAGTCTTGTTCCTCGACGATTCGAAGATGATGTAAAATAGTTGTCAACTAACTATCTACTGTCCAGGAACTAAGGTGGTAGGCTACAACCGCATGCGCTATCTGCTGGAAGCCCTGGACGACCTGGACAGTCAGTTTAAGCGTCATGGCGGGCGACTTATCATGCTGAAGGGGCAGCCCAATGCCGTCTTCCGGAGGCTTTGGGAGGAGTTCGGTGAGTCTAATTAGTGTCATACTCCTGTAAAGTCGTACTTCCTTACAATAATGATATGCATGTCAGATGACTTAGGCACTATAGACTGTTCTTGTTTGATGACTTAGGCACTAGGCTGTTCTTATTTGATATTCCCTTAAAAGTCACCCCACCCCCTGCCATCCCCTACTAATGTATACATCTCCAGGAATCCGCAAGCTCTGCTTCGAGCAAGACTGCGAGCCGGTGTGGCGCGCACGCGACCAGAGCGTGAAAAAGGCGTGTCGCGAGATCGGCGTGCAGTGTCGCGAGCACGTATCGCACACTCTATGGGAGCCGGATACGGTCATCAAGGCCAACGGGGGAATACCGCCGCTCACCTACCAGATGTTCCTCGTGAGTTCATTTATGGATAGATCGTCATAGCATGAGTGTAGTTCTTCTAGACCTGCTAGCGTGATACAGGCGTGTTGCGAGATCGTCGTGCAGTGTCGAAAGCACGTGTTGCACACGCTGTGGGAGCCAGACACGGTTACCCATGCCAACGGGGGCATCCCGCCGCTCATCTTTGGCGATGTGACCCGGACTGGACACTATGAGTTCATAACTTAATGGATGTTAGAAGGTTACAATTTGGTTCCGTGACCAGGATAAAGAATCATCACATAGTATGAGTGTAGTTCTTCTAAATCTGCTAGAGTGAAAAAGGTGTGTGAGCATGCGTCGCATCTGGGAGTCGGATACCTCATCAAGGCCCCTTGCGGCATAAAGGGCATAGCTATGATCCGGATCTGCTCGGATCTTTGTTGCACTTTGCACACTATAGATATGAAATCTGAAAATGCTTGATTTGTAAGAAGTTTCATAATGGAATCAACCTTTCTAAAGCATTATCTGAAGTAAATATTTACTGTCGCTACGAGTCTGTATTTCTTCTCTTAAATTTTTCCAGTACCTACTTAATCTAGCACACTTTACTGATACCAATAATTATGGCGCCGTCAAATTCGCCATATCTTGTCCCCGCGGAAGGTGAGCGCGAGCAGCTGCGTGTTGCGTGGAGTGTCCACGTGTAGCGCCGCCTTCAGCCGGGACATCTCGTATCCCCGTGGCTACAGTAGTGTCCCTTAACTTGGCGGTCTTGTCCCCGTATGAAGAAAATTTACCGGGCTTGTCTTACAATGTCCGACGGTTTGAAACATAAAATAAATAAGTAGATGTTAATATTTTGATTTACGATATTATATAATCTTGCAGATTGAGCAGAAAACTGTCTTTTTGCATATGTTGTTTTGGTGTTAACTAAGGGCTTTCTACGTGATGTTTTAGGGTCGTTTTTATATATTTTTAGTATCACATTTAAAACGTAAAGTTTTCTTATTGTCAGTAAGTCACAAGTTTTATAAAGTTCAGTTGTAGGAAAAGTGAAAGGCTTTGAGTACATGACCTTTAACAGTGCCCTCTGGGCCCTTTCAAGTCAAGAAATTTAGTTTTTGTGGCCCCCTCAAGATCGGTATACAATATGTGAGGATTGATTGAGCCAGAGCAACATAAATTTGATTCAATATAGTTTTTGTGGCAGCGTGTCTTAGGTTTTTAAACAACGTTTACGTGTTCTGGTCATGATGACATCTGTGTGAACGTGCCATGTTAACCTTAACACAGCCGATCTTAATAGGTGCAATTCCCAATTTATCCGTTATAGCACACCGTGGCAACGATCGGAGACCCACCGCGTCCCGTCAGCGATTTAGACCTCAACGGGGTCAAGTTTGGGACTTTGCCGGATTGCTTCTACAAAGAGTTCACCGTGTTCGACAAGGTATACTGAATGCTTTCTTTTGTTTTGATTTGCAGGAAATACCTTAATTTGTGTCTCTTAAATTCAAAATAATTTATTGCCGAAAAAAACACAAAATATCACGTTCAACGTACAGAGTAAATACTTAAACAGTAATCCTACTAATATTATAAATGCGAAAGTTTAGATGTTTGGATGTTTGTTACTCAATCACGCTTAAACGGCTGAACTGATTTGAATAAAATTTTGCACGAAGATAGTTTATAGCCTGGATTAAAATATAGGATAGTTTTTACCCCGAGTCCACGCAGACGAAGTCGCGGGCGGAAGCTAGTTTAAAATAAAACTAAGTAAATTGTGTTGGTTAGGGCAATGGGTGCTCGTCTCAGCATATGCAAAGCTTGAAGCCTTGCGCTGGTGTACAGTTCAGATGAATCCCTTCCACAGGGTTGACCGTAGCACAACGTACAATTAAACAACGAACTCGGCATGGACCGCATATATATTTTTCCCACATGGACCGTAAACACATATCTATTTATCATGGCTTATTTGTTTTATAAATCATAACGAGGAGCACACGAGATCTTTACAGCCAGTGCGGTGACTAATGTTTTATTTCAGACCCCTAAGCCGGAGGATTTTGGAGTTCACTTGGAGAATGAGGATATTCGGATGATTCGTTGGGTGGGAGGAGAGACTGTCGCGCTCGAGCAGATGCAACAACGCTTGAACGTGGAATATGAGACTTTTTGCAGGTACCTAAACGCCAATTGGCAAGCCAATTTAAATCAGAAAAAAAACCATATTGAAATAGTATTATAATAGAGTACAAATAGTATACAAAAACAGATTGTAATAGTAGATTGAGTCTCAAGGGACCACAACATATATTTACGATATCTTGAATCTTGACCCTAACGAGGTCAACGATTCAAGTGTTTACGCACAAGACGGAAAAATTTTGCTTCCGAGTGGCACATACTGTGCTATTCATACCTTCCATGGGGAAAATTTAAATTAACAGGGAACATGATTTGCGAGTGAGAGGCAGTGGCAACAGTATCCTGAGGATGTGGGCTGGACGCCTGGACTGCCCTATACTGAGGATGTGGGCTGGACGCCTGGACTGCCCTATACTGAGGCACTGGGTTGGTATTGTGACGGGACGGGCAAAATAGTGTACATTTTTGCCCCGCTCGCTACAGCAATGCTACCCAAGTCTTTTAATTTTATTATTTTGTTCATTACTAACATGTGTAGTCTTAAGTTTGGGGTCCTGTCTCTTGACCAAAAAACTTTTAGCCAAATGTTTCATTTTTCGTCAAAACAGTGGTATTTTCGGGTATTCGTTGAATATCATCAAATAGAAGTCATTAGGTTAGGTTAGGTTTGTTTTATAATAATCCTATAAAGCTTTCTATTTAAGAAAAAAATGCATTAGGTCAAATGAAACATTTGGCCAAAAGTTGTTTGGTCTAACATTAGTGAACCCTCAAGTTTATTAACACATATGGATCCTAGTAGTCTGTTTTTTTTAAAAATGTCGAAAGTGACTCTTTTCTGAGTCGCAGATGAGAAATCCTCCTGTTCCCAAAAGTTACTGATACTGGAGACTCATTTTTGTCTTTAACATATATTCGTCGTATTGCAAAGAATAAGAGCTTCAGCCAGTGACACTGAAAAGAAAGTTTCATATGCTCTGCCTTTTGGAATACAGTCGTGAGTTTATGTTTTATTATAAGTTTACGTTGACAATGTTGTTTTGCCAGAGGTTCATATCTGCCGACGCACGGGAGCCCGGACTTGCTCGGCCCGCCCATATCGCTGAGTCCGGCGTTGCGGTTCGGCTGCTTGTCAGTCCGGAGGTAAGTAATGCTAATACCATATACCTATGCGTTCACTTTCATACGGATTTGACCCTACGCGTCGCCTGGCAGTGAATCATCATCATCATCATGTCAGCCGAAAGACGTCCACTGCTGGACATAGGCCTCCCCCAAAGAGTGCCGAAGTGACCGGTCCTGCGCCACCCACATCCAGCGGACTCCCGACTTCCCGAGACCTTTACCAGGTCATCTGGCAGTGAACGTGATCTGACAGAGGCATTTGATTGTGTCGATCACAGAGCACTCCTAAGAAAACTTGAATGCCGTGGAGTTCGTGGCACGGCTCTGAACCTTTTTGAGTCATACCTGAGTGATCGCACGCAATTTGTCGAAATTTCATGTGAAGATACAGAAACCAAATTTCATTCTGAAGAAGGTATGATAAGATACGGGGTACCACAGGGCTCAGTGCTTGGACCTCTATTGTTTTTAATATTTATTAACGATTTACCTGCCCATCTCACTTATGGAACACCATATTTATATGCGGACGATACCAGCATCATTCTGAGTGCGGCTAATGCTCAAAAATTTAATTTAAGGATCAAGAAGTGCTGGAAAGAACTGGATAGTTGGTTTACATACAACGGATTAAAAATTAAATGTGGGAAAAGTTTCTATACAATATTTCGCCGTAGCTCAAAGAGTGCGGATTTTCTTTGCGATCTACCTATAGAAAAGTCAACTTGCGTTAGATTCTTAGGCGTGGAACTGGACCCTTACCTGAGGTGGCACAATCAGATAGAGACGGTCTGCAAAAGACTGGCAATTGCATGTTACTCTTTAAAAAGTCTTTCTAAAATAGCAGACGTAGACGTTTTGAAAACCGTGTATTATTCTTACTTTGAAAGTATCATAAGATACTGTATCGAACTATGGGGCAATGGTTCGAATATAAACTCTGTACTACTGTTATAAAAAAAGGCATTAAGACTCATTACCGGATCTAAATGCATACCAGTGACCCATCGAAATAGGTTTGTAGATCACAAAGTTCTTACTATTACCTCCTTGTATCTGTATCGAGTCTGTCTCCATGTTTATATGAATAAGAGTAACTATAAAACTGCTAAAGAGACTCATAGCTTCAATCTCCGAAATAAAAATAAACTGGTACAAAGTAAATCCACTTATGTTCACTTGAATAATAGCTACAACAATATTGCAATTAAAAATTTAAACAAATTAAGTGACGAAATAAAGCAATGTAATGAAATAAGAATTTTTGACAAGAAATTAAAGAAATACTTTATAAATAGACCCTATTATACAATCAATGTTTTTTTTTGCAAATGCACTTGACTAATTTAATTGTGATGACTATTTACTTCTTAACTAATTGACATTTATGAATTGTGTGTGATTACTATTTACTTTGTAACTAATTGACATTTATGAACAATCTGGTTAATTTACATTTTACTTTATTTTAATGTTTCACTTATAATGTACTTATTTTACTCAATTAATATTGACATTTGTGAATATATATTTTTTTTTAATCAAGTATTATTTTTACTACTAAAACTTGTAACTGAGCTCTATGTTCTTATATTCCTGTATTTGCATGTACTTGTACGTTAAGCAAATAAACATCTGAATCTGAATCTGAACGGCTTTTATAAATTAAGTACTTAATCTGGGGCCCTGACCCCGTAGCATGGTCGGCCTTATCACACGATAAGTGACCAGATAGAGCGTCCGTCACTGGCTGCCATCGTTCAATAGAACGAGGCGGACGCTCTATCTGGTCACTTATCGCGTGATAAGGCCGATCTTGATACGGGGTCTGGGTGAACTATAGTCTTCACTGTCACACTAATCCCCTTTTCACCTTTAAGGGATGATTCCCGGAAAAATAGTATGTCCTTCGCGGGGTTTCAAGCTATCTCCTACCAAATTTCATCAAATTTGGTTGAGCGGCTTAACCGTGAACAATTAAGTAACAGACAGAGTTATTTTCGCATTTAAAAGTGCTGGCCACAGGATTGACTTGATATCTACGGAGATCATAAATGTCTACCAAAAATCTGTTCGGGGTTTACAAGTAAGGAATGGCCCGATGTTGAAATGTAATACAACTAACTTTGTGCGACGCGACGACCGGTTAAGGACCCTAGTGGGTATAGTGACACCTACGAAGCTGAAGGTGCTGGGTTCGAATCCCGGTAAGGGCAAATACGAGTGTACCAAAAATGGGGTGTGAACCGATCAAGGAGAAGAGAAGAGAAGCTAGTCGTCGAAGGTGACTCTATATCTAATCCTACTGACATTGCAAATACTTTTAATGACTTTTATATAAATTTGACAAATTTAAGTAATAATCCTGAACCGAAGCCTGACATCTCACTGATAAATTGTAATAACGCTAATTGTAATATGTTCTTATCGCCGACAGATGAAAATGAAATATGCAAATTTATTGACACTTTAAGCCCTACTAACTCAGCGGGCTATGATGAAATACAAACTAAAATACTAAAAGGATGCAAACAAGGTATTGCTGCAGTCATAAGCTACCTAGTAAATTTGTAATTTACTAATGGAATCTTCCCGGAGCCTTTAAAGCTCTCTCTTATTAAGCCACTTTACAAAAAAGGTAGCAAAGAATGTGTAGCAAATTACCGACCCATTTCGCTTGTACCTGTTATTTCAAAAATATTTGAGAAGGCGTTTCATCAACGTCTTTTGTCATTTTTAAATAAGTTTAATGTAGGTACTGAAATCTGAACAGTTTGGGTTTCAAAAAGGCAAGTCAACGTCACTAGCTGCCTTCTCGTTGACAAACAAAATTCTAGGATACTTGAACAAGACCTTACCAGTAACGACAATTTTCTTTCACATGAGTCGAGCTTTCGATTTTGTGTGCCACAAGACACTCCTGGCTAAATGTGAGCTCTACGGTATTAGATGTGTAGTTAAGGAATGGCTCCGAGATTATTTACACTCTAGGACTCAATTTGTTGAAATATCACAAATTGACTCGGTCAATACTATTGAAGCTTTTAGGTCTTTCACGAGAATAAATAAGGTCGGAGTACCGCAGGGGAGTATCCTGGGTCCTCTGCTTTTTCTACTCTACATTAACGATCTACCGAATGCGATAAATTTTGATTGTATACTCTTTGCGGACGACCTGTCGGTCGTCATACCATATTGTGATGTCAAAACGTATAACAATGACATAAATAACACAATCGCTGATGTAATAAAATGGTTGCATAGGAACAATCTCAAAGTAGATATAGATAAAACCACATTTATCCAATGGCAAAAAGCAACAACTGACTGTAACTTTCGCAGATCAGTATTTGCTTAGATGATAAGTGTTCTTGGTATGGGCATATTAATAAATTATGTAATAGAATTAACTCGTTTGCTTATGCTCTATGGAAACTAGCTAAGATTAGTTCCAAGCAGACCGCAATACAGGCTTATTATGGTTACGTCTGCTCGCTGCTCAGATACGGCGTCCTCCTATGGGGAAATTCAAGCCATGCTAAACGCGCACTTATAGCACAGAAACGGTGCATCAGAGCGATCTGTAACGTAGACGTGTTAACATCTTGTAGGCCTCTATTTAGACGTCTGAATTTGTTGACTGTGTCAAGTATTTATATATATGAAGTTTGTTTATTTGTCAAGACTCACCCGGAACTTTTCAAAACCTATAAAGATACATGCAACTTTCGTACAAGATATCCAAAGCGTCTCGTTGGTCCTGTTCGTAAGACACAATTGTATAGCAATAACGCATACTGTAACTGCATTGTCATTTTTAATCTTTTGCATGATGACATCAAAGTCTTGCCTATTACATTATTTAAGCGTAAACTTAGGAACTGACTCGTACAAGAATTTTTTTACTCTATAGGAGAATATTTTGATTATTTTAAACATTAAACTTGACATTTATTATTTATTAAACATTAAACTTGACATTTATTATTGTAATTAGATTTGTATTGTAATTATGACAATGTAATTGTAATTATTCATTTTGCATGCCAGTTTCTGCTGGAATGTGTGTGACCATGATAGCATTTTATACCAGCTTTTGTACGACATTTTTATGTAAAATAATGATTTGATTTGATTTGATTTGAAGGGCATAATAAAAAAATATCTTAGTTTTTTCTTATCAGAACACGATACCTGTTATGCCCTTGATCGGTTCACACCCCATTTTTGGTACACTGTATTTGTCGAGCATGAATATGATTTTTTTATGATGTCATTCGAACCAGTTTTTGGAGAGGTACAAGTGTTTGTATGGGAGCAACTACAATTAAAGAACACAAATACCCAAAAAAATTGAGACAAAGATTGACCTCGCTGGCGGCAGCGCAAAACGCTTCATGCTGATAGACACACAGGTATGACGTCACAACTGACATTTGTAGGTACTAATCGTTGTATGGAAAATCAGGTAAATTGTTGTTTCGGTCGCGAAATACTGCGTTAATAATATATAAATAAAGTATCCATATTTGCAAGAAATAAGACATGTCGCAAAAAAAATCTATAACATACTGGTCGAAATTCGTTTTCCATTTTTCTTTTTCAGATTCTACTGGTCCGTCCAAGATCTGTACCGTCAGGTGCATCAAGGTCGTCTCCCAGCGAATCAGTTCATAACAGGTAAAAAAACTAGGATTAACTTTAAATGCATAGAACTTTTTAGTACCTGGGCGCCCGAGCTCGGCTCGGATGAAAACACGTAAAAACTAATTTTCCCAGATATGAGACCTATGATATCTATATATATATATAGTTATTCATCGAAATATTTAGAGTTGTTATTGAGAAAGTGATTATAGATGTACATACTAGCTTCTGCCCGCGACTCCGTCTGCGTGGAACTCGTTTATATCGCAGCTCCATACAAACTTTCATCCCCAATTTCACCCCCTCCGGGGATGGTTTCCGGGATAAAAACTATCCTATATCCTTCCCCGGGATCCAAACTATCTTCATACCAAAATTCATCTAAATCGGTTCAGCGGTTTAAGCGTGAAGAGGTAACAGACAGACAGACACACTTTCACATTTATAATATTAGTATGGATTAATAGTGCTCGTTTAATAGTATCGGATATAACTTGGTTCATACTTCCAATTAAGTATTAATTGATTTGGTATTTGAATTGAATCCTCTTGATTCCTTAACAAAGCTGTATTTTAATTATACATTGAGAAAAACGTCGAACCGTTAAAAGGTTAAAGTTTAATCAATTCCCAAGTTAAAGGTCCCTTGCTTTTGTCGCGCTTCCCTTTCTTCAGGTTTTAGGGGTTTCGGAAACCTTCCCGAAACATTTGCTTTTGTTTACAAAGCAGTTTCTTTCTCGGCCAAAAGACTTTTGAAGAAAAATTCTTATAATTGTTTTTCACCCACTGACGAAGTAAAATCAAAAGGCTTTCCTTTTATATGCGTGAGGCCATTAAAAAGTCAAACGGATTTATGTAACTCGAAACATGAACACTAGAATAATGAAAGGACAACGTAAAGAATTTAGGCAATTTTAAAGATGGTTGGCCCCATGTTGGGCGCCATTGCAAACGAACGGAATGTAAACTCTGTAAGTATTCAAACTGCTGTGCAAGGGAGGGGTCACGTTTCGCTGCAGCTGACAGTACATTGTTGCTTTTAAATTAGATTTTACCTTCTTGTTCATAAAGTTTAGTTTCGAAGATCAATATGGAATTTGGAGTATGGACGCACATCTTAACCAACTTCAAAAAAGGAGGAGAATCTCAATTCGTCGGAATCTTTTTAACCCCCTACGCAAAGAGAGGGGTGTTATAAGTTTAACGTGTCTGTGTATCTGTCTGTGGTATCGTAGCTCCCAAACAGATGGACCGATTTGAATGCGTTTTTTTTTAAGCTGATGTGATCCCGAGTGTTCCGAGTCATGTTTCATGAAAATCAGTTCAGCCGTTTATGAGATATTGGACTTTGAAATGAAAATGTCGGGGGTTTTTCAACTTATCTAATTATGTATGTTCTCCGATTATTCGAATATACCGATTTGGAGTAAAGGTATTCATTCGACACAATTTTACACGTGTGCAAGTGGCTCTGTATAAGTGGGTAGTTTTTTTTAAATATAAGGACGGTGGCAAACAAGCCTGATGGTAAGCGGACACCGCAGCCTATAGACGCATGCAACTCCAAAGGAGTAACATAGGCGTTGCCGACCCTTGATATGTTTGAGGATTCGCCGTGTTGACAGCTGAAGGAACAAATTCCCTCGCTCTCAACACAACGCACTGCACTACTACTACAGAGCAAGTAGTTGTGTTATTAATGTTATTGTGTTAGTTACGGCCGAACTTAAAAGGAGCTGCATGAAAACTTGTACCGTGTCCCTTTAACGCCATACGAAGTTGTCAAACGGGTGAAAGCGGCAATGTGTTCAGCAACTTATGTATTCGACTGCACTTCGTATAAATTAAACTTTACTCGTTTAGAATTAAGGTCTAAAGTACTCTCAAATAAGTAATTATGGGAATCCTTTACATAGAACACACATATTGTACTCTAGGCCAGCTAATCTGGCGGGAGTACTTCTACACGATGAGCGTGAACAACCCCCAGTACGGACAGATGGCAGGCAACCCTATCTGCCTCGATATCCCGTGGAAGGAGCCCAGCGGTGACGAACTCAAGAGGTAACTATAAATGAAAACAAAACACTATGGGAATCAATAGGGGTGTAGACTCAAAAAATATTATTACTCCAAATGAAAGGAGGCAAAAAATATGCCTAGTGACGAAAATCCCATTCAGATATCTCAAAGAATAACGAAGCTACAATCGTTTTAATATTGCTTGTTAAGGAGAGAAAACGCAAACAGTATGTGACGTCACATTACAGGATGCTGCCGGGGGGCCGCGTCGAACACGATGGGACGCGGCACGTTGCCGTCTATTAGTGTGACGTCACAATCTTCCAGTCATCTTTTCATATGAAGTTGCGTTCTGCGAAAAAGGGACAGAACATACCCCTTCTTAAAAGTTTATAACTTCGTGATTATTTAACCTTATGCATTGTTTTTTTCCTTTTGATTACATTTTTAATCAATTCTCGAGAAAATATGCCATTATTGATTATTTTATTTAGTATCTACACCCCTATTGTTTAATTCTTCGTCTGTTTCTGAATTCGTTTCTTTAACTTAAGCTTAAATAATAGTATCTGGCGCCACTCCTTATCACTGTTTTAATTTTCTTTGGGCACTTGCGGTGTTGGCCTATTTCGTTTTTCGCCTCATTCGCTGGGCCATTCTCATTTTAGAACGCACTGTCCATAAATGTGATTTTTCTACCAGAATATGTGACTGCTTGTGTAATTTCTTTATAGTAGAGTACTGCAAATAAAGTTGAGGTATACTGTCATGTCATGTCCCATTTATTAAAAGCGCGTTCATAAATGTAATTTGTGCATGGAAAAAACGTACTTCGCAAACGACTAACGCGTTTAGTGCCTTCAAAATAAAGTTGTAATGCCTTTATCACTGGTGCCAGCTGGATCGACGGCCGCACTGGCTACCCGTTCATCGACGCGGCCATGCGGCAGCTCCGCATCGAGGGTTGGCTGCACCACGCGGTGCGCAACACGGTCGCGTCGTTCCTCACTCGCGGCACGCTGTGGCTGTCCTGGGAGCACGGGCTGAACCACTTCCTCAAGTACCTGCTGGACGCTGACTGGTGAGACTATGCTTTATCGAAGGCTGGCTGCATCACGCGGTGCGCAACACGGTCGCGTCATTCCTCACTCGCGGCACGCTGTGGCTGTCCTGGGAGCACGGGCTGAACCACTTCCTCAAGTACCTGCTGGACGCTGACTGGTGAGACTATGCTTCATCGAGGGCTGACTGCACCACGCGGTGCGCAACACGGTCGCGTCGTTCCTCACTCGCGGCACGCTGTGGCTGTCCTGGGAGCACGGGCTGAACCACTTCCTCAAGTACCTGCTGGACGCTGACTGGTGAGACTATGCTTTATCGAAGGCTGGCTGCATCACGCGGTGCGCAACACGGTCGCGTCATTCCTCACTCGCGGCACGCTGTGGCTGTCCTGGGAGCACGGGCTGAACCACTTCCTCAAGTACCTGCTGGACGCTGACTGGTGAGACTATGCTTCATCGAGGGCTGGCTGCACCACGCGGTGCGCAACACGGTCGCGTCGTTCCTCACTCGCGGCACGCTGTGGCTGTCCTGGGAGCACGGGCTGAACCACTTCCTCAAGTACCTGCTGGACGCTGACTGGTGAGACTATGCTTTATCGAAGGCTGGCTGCATCACGCGGTGCGCAACACGGTCGCGTCATTCCTCACTCGCGGCACGCTGTGGCTGTCCTGGGAGCACGGGCTGAACCACTTCCTCAAGTACCTGCTGGACGCTGACTGGTGAGATTATGCTTCATCGAGGGCTGGCTGCACCACGCGGTGCGCAACACGGTCGCATTGTTCCTCACTCGCGGCACGCTGTGGCTGTCCTGGGAGCACGGGCTGAACCACTTCCTCAAGTACCTGCTGGACGCTAACTGGTGAGACTATGCTTCATCGAGGGCTGGCTGCACCACGCGGTGCGCAACACGGTCGCATTGTTCCTCACTCGCGGCACGCTATGGCTGTCCTGGGAGCACGGGCTGAACCACTTCCTCAAGTACCTGCTGGACGCTGACTGGTGAGACTGCTTCATCGAGGGCTGGCTGCACCACGCGGTGCGCAACACGGTCGCGTCGTTCCTCACTCGCGGCACGCTGTGGCTGTCCTGGGAGCACGGGCTGAACCACTTCCTCAAGTACCTGCTGGACGCTGACTGGTGAGACTATGCTTCATCGAGGGCTGGCTGCACCACGCGGTGCGCAACACGGTCGCATTGTTCCTCACTCGCGGCACGCTGTGGCTGTCCTGGGAGCACGGGCTGAACCACTTCCTCAAGTACCTGCTGGACGCTGACTGGTGAGACTGCTTCATCGAGGGCTGGCTGCACCACGCGGTGCGCAACACGGTCGCATTGTTCCTCACTCGCGGCACGCTGTGGCTGTCCTGGGAGCACGGGCTGAACCACTTCCTCAAGTACCTGCTGGACGCTAACTGGTGAGACTATGCTTCATCGAGGGCTGGCTGCACCACGCGGTGCGCAACACGGTCGCATTGTTCCTCACTCGCGGCACGCTGTGGCTGTCCTGGGAGCACGGGCTGAACCACTTCCTCAAGTACCTGCTGGACGCTGACTGGTGAGACTGCTTCATCGAGGGCTGGCTGCACCACGCGGTGCGCAACACGGTCGCGTCGTTCCTCACTCGCGGCACGCTGTGGCTGTCCTGGGAGCACGGGCTGAACCACTTCCTCAAGTACCTGCTGGACGCTGACTGGTGAGACTATGCTTCATCGAGGGCTGGCTGCACCACGCGGTGCGCAACACGGTCGCATTGTTCCTCACTCGCGGCACGCTGTGGCTGTCCTGGGAGCACGGGCTGAACCACTTCCTCAAGTACCTGCTGGACGCTGACTGGTGAGACTGCTTCATCGAGGGCTGGCTGCACCACGCGGTGCGCAACACGGTCGCGTCGTTCCTCACTCGCGGCACGCTGTGGCTGTCCTGGGAGCACGGGCTGAACCACTTCCTCAAGTACCTGCTGGACGCTGACTGGTGAGACTATGCTTCATCGAGGGCTGGCTGCACCACGCGGTGCGCAACACGGTCGCATTGTTCCTCACTCGCGGCACGCTGTGGCTGTCCTGGGAGCACGGGCTGAACCACTTCCTCAAGTACCTGCTGGACGCTGACTGGTGAGACTGCTTCATCGAGGGCTGGCTGCACCACGCGGTGCGCAACACGGTCGCGTCGTTCCTCACTCGCGGCACGCTGTGGCTGTCCTGGGAGCACGGGCTGAACCACTTCCTCAAGTACCTGCTGGACGCTGACTGGTGAGACTATGCTTCATCGAGGGCTGGCTGCACCACGCGGTGCGCAACACGGTCGCATTGTTCCTCACTCGCGGCACGCTGTGGCTGTCCTGGGAGCACGGGCTGAACCACTTCCTCAAGTACCTGCTGGACGCTGACTGGTGAGACTGCTTCATCGAGGGCTGGCTGCACCACGCGGTGCGCAACACGGTCGCGTCGTTCCTCACTCGCGGCACGCTGTGGCTGTCCTGGGAGCACGGGCCCACTTCCTTAAGTACCTGCTGGAGCGCCCAGAACAGAGCGATGAGTAGCGCGAGGAGCATAGTGTGACTTGTTTTTATTAGGAGACAATCAGACGAACTAGCCCATTATTAAACTTAAATGAGCCAAGTACTGTGCACTGATTCTTCGTTCATGGACTTGGCTTGAAGTGTCCTTATGTACCTGCTGGATGCTGAGTGGTGCGACAAAATACTAATAATATTAAGGGGCATTGGGACGGAATGGTTCTGGAGTGGCGACCACGTACCGGGAAGCGCAGCGTGGCCATACCGTTCACAAGGTGGACTGATGACCTGGTAAAGGTCGCGGATGGCAGTGGACGTCTTTCGGGTGATATGATGATAGTGATGAATATTAGGGGACAATCTTAGATAAACCGAACTAGGGTAGGCACAAGCCTTGTTAATTGCGGTTTCACTTGCGTTCTATCTAATAGGCAGGTTCAGATTCAGATTCAGATGTTTATTTGCTTACCGTACAAGTACATGCAAATACAGGAATATAAGAACATAGAGCTCAATTACAAGTTTCAGTAGTAAAAATAATACTTGATTAAAAAAATAAAAAATAAATTTAAATTATTCACAAATGTCAATATTAATTCAGTAAAATAAGTACATAATAAGTGAAACATTAAAATAAAGTAAAATGTAAATTAATTTGTATTGTTCTTGTATCTTTACCATTATTGTACCTAAAGATGTATTAAATCTATGTCCTGTTAACACGTGTAGTTAGACTGCCAGTGTTAGCCTAAGGAAAAAAAAAACCAGCGTTCAAATAAAAAAAATGGTGATGGAAACTATCCTTGGTCAAAGAATTAAGTTTTAGAGATAAAAAGGCCTCTAATGCATCATCCTCCTAGCGTTGTTCCCGGTTGTGCCCCTAAAGGAGCCTGGGGCCCGCTTTGACACCTAATCCCAAGATTTGGCATAGGCACTAGTTTTACAAAAGCGACTGCCATCTGACCTTCCAACCCAGAGGGATAACTAGACCTTATTGGGATTAGATCGGTTTCCTCAGGGTGTTTTCCTTCACCGAAAAGCTAAGGGTAAATAAAAAGGTCTCTAATGGCGACACTTAAATAGGTTCTTTATTCTCAAGGTCCGTGTGCGCGGGCAACTGGATGTGGGTATCGTCCAGTGCGTTCGAGGCGCTCCTCGACTCGAGCGAGTGCGCGTGCCCGGTGCGGCTCGGCCAGCGACTCGACCCCAGCGGGGAATATGTGCGGCGATATGTACCGGAGCTTACCAATATGCCCGATATGTACATGTGAGTACATAATTATTAATGGGCGGCCGACGGAAATCATGTCAAACGATATACGTAATATGGATATGACTAGAATGGGTTTAAAGAAGATTTCACCTTTTTATAATATTAGCACAGATCCTACTAATATTATAAATGCGAAAGTTTAGATGTTTGGATGGTTGTTACTCAATCACGCTTAAACAGCTGAACCGATTTGAATGAAATTTTGCACGAAGATAGTTTATAGCCTGGATTAAAATATAGGATAGTTTTTATCCCGAGTCCTCGCAGACGAAGTCGCGGGCGGAAGCTAGTTATATAATAGTTCTACGAACATATACTCACGTCTGAATAAAAAAGGGAACACCAACCGTTTTCCATGTCTACAAAACTAAACAATGGAGCGACCATGAACTAAGAGATTTTATATAAACAAGAATTGTGGAAAACTAATGTTCGAAAAAGGGCTGTGTATAATGTAATAGGTACCTAGTCGTTGCTATATTTTATCATGTAGCTCCGCTTGGGTTCCGTCTTCTAAGCGGGCAGAGCAAGACAGTTATATAGGGAAACAATCATACACAAATTGATTTAGTCACAAGATATGCACAGCTTCTACTATGGGTCGATTATATACCTACATATTTCTATAGATAAAGTAATCCTACTATAATATTATAAATGCGAAAGTTTGGATGTTTGGATGTTTAGATGTTTGGATGTTTGTTACTCAATCACGCCTAAACGGCTTAACCGATTTGGATGAAATTTTGCACGAAGATAGTTTATAACCTGGATTAAAATATAGGATAGTTTTTATCCCGGGCCCACGCAGACGAAGTCGCGGGCGGAAGCTAGTATTTAAATAATTAGGAAACATTAAAGAAACAGGAATCAATATTCGTGCTCATCATACAAATAGTTTACGGATTTGTACCATCAAGGCAAGCCATAAGCAAAGACAAAGAAGAATAATTAGGATGTTTTCAACTTGACTTCCTACAGCTCCTAACATATGAATATAAGTGTTAAGTTAACTGAGGACTGTTTCCAGCTACGAGCCATGGAAAGCGCCCATAGACGTCCAGGAGCGATCCAAGTGCTTGATAGGACAGCACTACCCGGCCCCCGTGGTCAACCATCTGGTGGCCGCCCAACGCAACAGAAACGCTATGCAGGTTTGTACGGAGGGAGATATTATCGTTTCGTTCATTCATACAAAGATCAACGCATAGAGGAACATTGAAACAAGCACGCTGCAGACTATAAAGTATATTCTAAACTTCGATTACTTAGCATTCATACAAAGATCAACGCATAGAGAAACATTGAAACACGCACGCTGCAGACTATAAAGTATATTCATCCTTACGTGTCTTATCATATAAACAAACACTTCTTGAAGACATTGTCACACTTTTCTCTAGGATTACACTTAGTAATCATAACTTAAAAATGTTGTTGTATACTTAAAGGCTGAAATCAACCAAGTAACAAAATACAATTTATACTAAGATTTTCTTCGATAATCGAAGTAACGAACGAATGAGCTCAAACATATCTGGATCGAATGGTGTACGAATCACAGAATATACACGATGATTCTTAATTCGTGATCAGGAGTAAATTTTTCTAATTTTATAATTAGCCAAACACGATTAACTCGAAGTTACTTAAAACAAATGTTCTTTTTTTCTGAATAAAACTGAATAAGGAATTACTTTATAATTCAAAATCGTCGTCACCCTAACGGTAGTTTGCGAAAATTTGACGTATGTGTGTTTGACGTATCTACTTAACTTCAAGAAATGTAGGGTGACCAAACATTCACTGGACATTAGTGTTCGCATTATCCAAAGAGAATATAATCACTACGTTTTAAGAGACGGGACTCTCATACTAGGAGTGTATTCGAAAATTGAATGGACTTTGCATGGCAAATCAATACCAACATGACGAAGCGAAGCGTCTGCTGTCTTTGACAGACGTCAAACTGACATTTCAAGAGTGCCAACCCAACAATTAATACACAATAGTGGCGTATCTATAAAAGTAGTTTTATCGATATCGACAAACCCGCTTTTGTCGATAAAATTGCGGGTGTGTTTTAATAATCGCAGTTCATGTTACTTGTACCTATTATTTCTTAAATAGGTACTTTCACATTAGGTTTCAATAGAGTCCATATTTTCGAGTTCAACGAAATCTTGTTCAGTAAATGCTACACCAATTAAATAAATACTACATTGGCTTTAAATATGAACCCGAAGTAAAATAAAACACTTTTACTATTTTCCAAACCCTTGTAATTCTGCTTTTTTTATTTTGTCCGATGTCGCTTCTTCAGCTTTGCAGAAACATAGATTTTGCTGTTGGCTTTGCTATGGAAATGATTCCCACATACATATTTTAAAACCAATCTTTCAATGGGAACATATATCAGGTCTTTGTTCCCCACAGCCTTGACCCACTGCCTGCATCTAAAAAAATAGTTATATTTCATTAATCATTAACTAAGTTAAAATAACAAATCAATGGCGAAATTAATCACAGTCAAGAGTCCTTATAAGTAGATAAATAAAAGGATTATTATTCTGCAATTATTAGGCGATATTTTTGAGTCTCGCAATTATTGGAAATATAAGAAAATTATTAACTACTTCAGGGACCTCCATTTATCGATAGATATAGTACATCACTAGTACTCAATAAAAATGTTAATAAACCATCATAATTTTGTTTGTGTACTGATATTAAACTAAATAAATGACTAGTTTTCTACTTACCGGTCTTCGTCCAATGGAAATTTCGCCATAAATGGCCTCTTAGTGCTTTTTTCGCGGCTTGCTTTAAGTCCACACACTTCACATCTTATAAACCGTCTTTTCGGTGGCATTTTTTTTTGTTGATATTTTCACAAACAACACGACCACCATTTGTTACACATATCACAAAATAGCATTAAAATAGCCAAAAATGGAATCCGTTGCGCAATGACACAATTTACACAGGCAGCAATATGGCGGTATAAATAAACCACACAGTACTTGTAACGGAAACGACACGCAAATGACAGCTCCGCCATTATTTTTTCAGCAAACTCCATACAAAAGTTTTTTTTGTACTGAGTTGCGCAAGACTGGCATCATCATTAAATTTAATTAAGTAAACAGTGATTTCATTGCATGAGACCTCATCCATTGAAATCTGTTTTGGCTGTTTATCAATATTTTTCGACTCCTGATCACGAATTAAGAATCATCGTGTATATTTTATCGTCATTTCCAATCACTAGTCATTGTCTATGATCATATTTGACGTCATGTTTGTTTTCATGATTCGACGACCTCTGTAGCCTAGTTGGTAGTGACCCTGCCTACGAAGCCGGAGGTCCCGGGTTCGAATCCCGGTAAGGGCATTTATTTGTGTGATGAGCACGAATATTTGTTCCTGAGTTATGGATGTTTTCCTATGTATTTAAGTATTTATTTATCTATATAAGTATGTATATCGTCGTCTAGTACCCATAGTACTTTTGGGAGTAGGTCGATTATTATATTCCTTAGGACACAAAATAATGAATAGACCTTATTTGAAAGGCTTATTGCCTTCGATCTATCAAATAACTATACTACGTAAAATATAGTTTGAGCCCTGCGACAGCTGTCATCTCAGTACAATTTATAACCTTAAAACGTAAAATTGTACTGAGATGACAGCTGTCATAGGGATCAAGCTATATTTTACGTAGTATAGACTGAAACTTAGAATAATCGGAGGTCGCCGGAAATTGCGTTTTAACGATTCTAGATGGGCCAAAAGGCTCCGAAAGTCAAGGACTCCTGCGTGACTAGGGCAATGCCGAGACACGAGGCAGGAGGTATGGACTCTCCAGCATAGGTCCTAATCGCTTGGTGGGGTACAATGCACCTCTGCCAGCACTGCCACCTCTTCTTCACTCACTTTAGCCAAATACTCTGCTTCACTGCTTAAGAGTCCGCAGTAAGCTCGGCCGAATTTCACCTTCCCATACAAACGTAGTTACGCTCTCATTTTAAAACTACGTTTTGGATTGTGGCGAAACTTTGCATATACAATGACATGAGGTATATCTATGTCTGTAATTAGTTTATATGGTTCCAGTTTATAAAACAAACGAAATACAGCAAAAACAAGTTTTGTATGAAAAACTTGAATTCGTTGCATTTTTTTTACTATGGTATCTGAAGATACATAAACTAATTACAGACATAGATATACCTCATGTCATTGTACATGCAAAGTTTCGTTACAATCCAAGACGTAGTTTTAAAATAAGAGCGTACTACGTTTGTATGGAGAATCGAGCTTACTGCGGACTCTTAACACGGACTCACGCTGAGGTTGCGATAATTGAGCTGTGCCAACTGGCAAAGTATATTTCATTCTCACACTAATACTCTACCGCTGGGTTTCCCAAAATGATGTACGAAATATCGTTTGATATTGAACTGTAGCTCTTCGGTGAAGGAAAACATCCTGAAGAAGACTGTCTAATCCCCAGAATTCTAAACCCTTTATTCATAAAACTTAACAAACCTCTCTTAGCTACAGTCTTTTGTCCCTTCCCCAGTAACATGATTGTCAAAGTGACAGATAAGGACAAACGAATTCTAACTAAAATAGGTTTGATGGACGTTTATGAATAAAGGCAGTATTTATGATGTTACAACACTTTGTTTGAAACACAGTACCTCGCTTCAGTCTGCACGGCGAATCTTAGAGGCCAAGACGTTGGCTGTTCACAACATAGTCATAATTGTCTGAAGCAGACGTGACGTCAGGTTTCCCAAAGTCAGGTACTCCCTTAAAGCCTGTACACACTTTAATATGTGACTTAGTGCGCTTTAAGTCACCATGGGTTTACCGTTTAACACTTTCAGTGCCAGGAACACACAAGGTAGGGCGCTTTCCTGTACAGGTTTGCTACAGAATCGTAGGATGTGAATTCTGAGTCTGCGGTGCCTAAAATTGAATCTCTATTCAGAAGCGTCCATCAAACCTGTTTCAGTATTTCTAGGGTTCCGTAGCCAAAATGGCAAAAATGGAACGCTTATAGTTTCGTCATGTCCGTCTGTCCGTATTATTTCACAGGCATTTGACTCAAAAACCATAAGGTGTATTTGAATAAAATTTGGAGGGAAGGTGTATTTTGTTAGCCGCTACATAGTTCTGTAATGAGATGACTAAATAAATATTTTTTTAGGGTGCACTCCCTACATACGTGTATGCAAGTAAAAAAAAACATTGTAAGTCCACGGTGTGGCACATCAATCGATAGGCCTTTCAAAATAAATGTACGGTTCTCAGCATTTTTTGATTAAGTGAATATAGTCGGAGATAATCGCCCCGAAAGTCACAAAAAAATCTCTAATGGTGTAATAAAAAAAAGCCATGGACATAGTGCTTATTAAATTCTTTCACAGAAAATTATTTTGAACAAAATCGGTTCGAAGGTTTCCCAGATATTGCCGAAAAACTGCCTTTCCTTATAGAAAAGGACGTAAGTGCCATAAGAGTTCTGTACCGACCTTTTTAATAGGCATGGAACCCTCCGTTCTGCGTGGTCCGACACGCACTCACCTATTTTATCTGTGCCTTTGATTCATGGGTTATGTTACTCATGTTACAAATGGGAAAAAACACATTTTTAATTGATAGGGAGATTTAAGAAACTGACATTATCGAGTCTGACAAAGTGCGTAATAATTTCACAGATAGAGAAAATAACCTTTATCAGGCCAGTAATTAAAAACAACAACCGAATATCTATATCCCAAGATACAGACTGTGCCTAGTTTGGGGCTGACGGATATTCATCTTTGTTTGTTAAAAATGTGCATGTTAACAGAACTTAAGTTTAAATAACTCGGATGTAACGTTTTTATAAAATAAATAAAATTAGTTTAAGACACATGTTTGACAGGTGGTGCGTGCTCGATATTACCTCCGCCTAAGAACACGCGGTAACATTTTTTATGCACAATATGGCACGCGCTGACTGCAAACAATGCCTATTCATGAGCTCAGTTCAAATTGTTTTAACTATATTTCAAAGAGACTTCCGCGTGACGTCGCTGAGAATTTTTGTGAAATTAGCTCCAGATGTATGGACGCGTACTAATCACTAATTAAAGTGTGTACTGGCTTACCTCTCAACTAAGACGTTTCGTGAGATAGCTGCGCGGACCGGGACCGAGGAGTTGAAAGTAGCTGAGAACATCTGCATATACCCATCTCTTTATTTAGTTTAGTTAGAGTGATACTGCTACGTAGGGTTGGGTTGGTTTGGCTTTCCGTCTTTTTTTGGCTTCGCAATTTTTAATTCTCGTATCATCACACTCGCATTTTATTCATTTTAATTTGTATAATGGTTCGATTCATCAGAATTGAGTGCGTGAATTTGTGTGTAATACACAAACAGACACGCAGTATAGTATATATGCAGCATAGTAAGTGAACAGGTATGGAAAATAAGTTTCTGTCAAAAATAATTTTTGACAGAAGCTTTTATTGCTGACTGTACTTTTCTGTATACCGTTATTAGCTACTCATTGAGGCGATTCTAATGAGCCCAAACTCAACAGGGTTACTTAGGTTAGGTACTGAATTCCCATGGCCACCTTCTGTCTCCATCATCAGATCAGGTCGATGGTCCGATAATATTGAATTGTCATCCAAACTATGCTTTTACCCAAAATTTCAGCTCAATCGGTTGAGGTTATCTGCTTCAAAATTGCAGTTGCAAGATTCCACCCAGACAAACATACATTGCAAGTTGATTAAAAGCTTGTAATGAGATCCATTACCTATTCACTTGCTGTATGACACACGACATAATGTTTCCACGTCCTCGAACCCGTGCACATTCCTAAAGGTGACGTCTTAGTTAAACGGTCATTTAAATACTCGATAGCTATGATAGTCGGGCATTTTTAAAAATTCGTCTACTCAATTGGCGTGAGTTGTTAAATAAAAATTAACTCGGTGTCAGTTTTGTGACGACAATTAAGTATACAGTTTGTATACAAATTAACTTTTTCTTTTCAATTTATAAATGCTTTGCTTATACACGTTATTTACATGTGAAACAAGTTCAATTTCACATAATTGTATTGTAATAACTCACGCTAATTGGGTACGTCATATGCTGCAACATTGCCTATGAAGCCTAACTTTGTGTACCTTATAAAACGGCTTTTTGTTACCTAAGTATGTAACCTGCTTTTTTGGGAGAAGAAGCAGCTGCCGGGTACAACCATTTGTATCTTACTCACCCAATCGAGTTAATCTCAGTTTTATAAGGTAGGCAAAGTTAGGCTTCATAGGCAATGTTCCAGTATATGACGGTACACGATTTTTTTTAAATGCCCAGTCATGCATGCTCAAACATCTTGAAAAACAAAGTTACTTTATCCTCCTGAGACCAAGGTTCCTATAAATTCAGACAAAATTGTTCAATGGATTGTTCACGAGCCGTATAAACGTTTTACGAGCCTGTTTTAACAAAAATTTATGCCGTTAATTTCGTTCTCTTTATCGGTGACTTTGACATTTGTGTTCATAAGAAACCGGACAGCACATTTTAGTTAGCAGAGGCAATTTAAGTTTCTAAAAATGGGGGATAATCTTTATAGAGCGTGGAGTATGCAACTCCTTGTTTGATTGGTTTTATTTTAGTAAAATTGTAATTAAAAAAAAATGTTGTTTTATACAGGACGCACCAAAAATGGGGTGTGAACCAATCAAGGGCTCAACAGGTATCGTGCTCTGATAATAAAAAACAGAAAAAAAAATTTTGGACGCGTTTTTTTATCTTAGTATGGAGCGTTGGCCGACTGGGGCGACGAGCTCCATAGAATGTAAAAAAAAATCGCGCCAATTTTTTTTTTCTGTTTTTTCTTATCAGAACACGATACCTGTTAAGCCCTTGATCGGTTCATACCCCATTTTTGTTACACTTTGTATAATAAGCGGTCTTAGGAGGATATAAATGCATCGGGGTTATCCTGACGATACACCTCGCTGCCAGCCCCACCGAAAAAATTTGAATTTCGAATGACCTAAATTCCTCAGGAGCTTCGTCAAATGCTCCAAAAGGCGCCGCCACACTGCTGCCCGTCATCAGAAGACGAGATCCGCCAGTTCATGTGGCTGTACGAAGACGCGCCTTTCCAGGCCAACACGGCTTAAGATCGACTTTAACACCACGGCATAAGGCACACAATCGCCTGGCGACGATGGCTATTGTGAAATGGCAACATTTAGCTCTGATTAATGTAAGTGGATGTCAAGTGTAATCAAATGACCTTGAGATGTAAAACTGTAGGTTAACATTTTCGGTACCGATCCATGTCGAAGCATTCGGTGATTATGGACGCCAAGAACATCTAAAAGCGTCGCATGTTGACGTGCCCGAGACGCCAATAATATATTAAGGTCTTATGTTGTGCGCCAATGATGTAATTAATATAAAAAAGAGCTCCAAAAGTGGCACACTAAAAATGAGTCAATTGCACCAACTTGCCTCAGTTTCGCGTCGTCAATGGAAACGTAGGTATGCTTTCAGATTTGGTGGCCATTTTGAAACACGGAATTTCGTATAGTCTACCTCTTTTTTTAACCGACTTCAAAAAAAGGAGGAGGTTCTCAATTCGGTTTTTTTTTGTTACCTCAGAACTCCATAATTGATGACCCGATTCGTAAAATATTTTTTTGTTTGTATATGCTTCCAGGTGGGTCCCATTTTTTTCAAAAATTCAATTGGATGATGGGATCCATGAGGAATTGTGGGAACTCCTCAATTATATTAGGCAGGCGTGTAGTGATGTTGTTATTTTCTAGCATAACTCGTGTATTTACACCCGGAAATCATAAATTTGGCGGAGTGGAGTTGATGATGAAGACCACAGATGACTTATTACTTGCTGAATTATGTACTTAAAAGTACTTCACTGATTCTCATAAAATTCCGTTGAAATAGCAACTAATGAAGTGCCAAAGGTGATCCTTGTGGAATCGACGGAAGTCCTCAAATATTATCGGGTCACATACAGCGATTGGGTTTTTTTTCTAATAATCAACGCGTTTGCTGTCAGAAATCAGTTCATGTGGTAAATTGTAAAAGAAATGTTCTCGTGGCTTGGCGGAGTACTAAATTGAAGTCGGTTAAAACTTTGTTTTTAAAGTAAATTATTATATTACATCATTGGAGTGCGCTGTCAAGGTCACCTTCACGCTTTCATATTCGCACTCTCATGCAATACATGGCGCATAGGTATCACTTTCGTGCGTGAAGAATGGCGTTAACGTTTTGTTTAAAATCTGATTGTATGAGTTTATATTGTCTCAGGAATGACAGCTGTCGGCGCGATATTTAACGATCGCCTGTCGAAATTTTGTCGGTGCAACCCGCGCTAAGTTGGTTCTCGTCACGTGATTTGTGAACTTAAAGTGGATCTGTGGGCCACGTGTGCTAGTTGGGACAGAGTATTTAAAATACAGAAACGGGCATTACGCATAATCGCCCAAAAACCACTTGACCTTGAAGATTTTAACGTTACCAAGCAACATACTGACAGCATGTGAGTATGTAAGATCTAACTTAGATGGCTACATGACTCATAGGAGAACGGCTAGCGAAGGCTCGCGCAGCACTCAGCGTTGTCGGGCCCAACATAAACACTCAAAAAGTCACGCAATTTTTTCCAAAAGACTTAAAAGTTGCTGGTCGACTTGGCATGCTACAGTGTCAAATAATTTCTACTACAACAACAACCATTGACCCTAACACCTTGCACATGAATAATGAAGGTACAAATGTTTTCTACAAATAGTTTACCAATGTAACAGCAAACGTATTTGTTTACTGGACACTTTTAACCACTACACCTCTTTATGTTAAGCTATTGTATAGTATAGTATATATTAAGCTGTGTATTTTTTTAAATTGAAATGTACATTTATGAATAAATTATCTGAATCTGAATCTAGATCTAGACCAAAGCAGTAGAATACGATTGAACTTAATTAGTTATCAATGTTAGCTACATACTTTTTCATTAATAAAAAAGTAGTTAACTTAAATACGATTTCTAAGCATTTAGCTTCTCTACGAACATTCCCTTTTATTTACATAATACACTCCGGTCCATGAAGTTTTGTGTTAGGTTTTATGGAAAAGGAAGTTTCTACACTCGTCATAGACAATATAAATTACGAAAATCGCAAGGAACCTACCATCCTTCAATAATATAAAGATTTCTTATATGTTATATCTGGCATATACAAATTAATTATATATTAATAAGTACTAATTATCGATAAGTTTTATTTTATATTGAACCAGTGTCGGGTGAGCGATCTTAGTCAAAAAATGGCTGCGATTTTTATTTCTCTTGTCATTTGATAATTATCAATGTTTACATAATATGTCGATGTTCTTGTTAGTGTTAATTATCGAATGTACATACTGAACGCGCGCGATTAGACATATAATTACTATATGTTTAACCTTTTAACCTACGACGCTTTATTCAATCTCTTTGTGGTGCGGCTGGTTAAGAATATTGATTGAATTAGGTACTTGTGATTTTTTTATGTATGTTTTACTAAACAAATAGCCGCCCGCGCGGCCTCGTCCGCGTATTGCAAAGAACGCAGGCAAACTCGCGGGATAAAATATAGCCTGTACCCTTCAAGAAACCCTATTGTACACGCAGGTGAAAGAATTTTGGAAATCGGATAAGCGGTTCCAAAAAACATCAACTCAGAATTTTCCTCGTTATAATATTAGTATAGATGGCCTTTAAGTGGCATTTTACCAATAGGGGCCCCGGCCCGCACGTTCAGAAACACAATTCTAATAAACTTTATTCTCACAAACTTCAAAAGAGGCAGTTTTGATTTTTGAAATTTTAATACAGACAAAGAGGAAGTCGAGAGGAGAAGCCCTTGCCCAGCAGTGGGACACTCTATAGGCGTAGAAACCCGGCATCGCCCCCCCCCCCCCCCCCGTCTCCTCCCCCGCCTCGTCCCGAATCTCTCACCTAAACGGTCACGTGACATCCGTGGCGAGTTTATCAATTTTTCCCCATCCCAAAAAGTGTTTTCACTTAAAAAAAAAGCAAATGCGTCTTTAATCAATTACTGTTGTGCAGCGAATGAACCATAGAATGCGAGCTAGTTACAACTACCCAAACACATGCCTAAACCATGTTCGAACTAAACGGCTGCCTGACATCGTTTTGACACCCCGCCCCCATGCCCGCATGGCAATGGCACCCATTCTGTGCGGCCATTTTGCGGGGCTACTTAGGCTTCCAAGGCTTTTTCGTTCGCTGCTTTATGTCGTTAACCTTGTCACCGCACTGCCATGACCAAAATGCATTTTGCCGATGACCAATAGTGCACCCACATCGCTCCCAAACGCAAGGACTATTGTTGAAATGGTTTAACAGAATAATGTTTTTTTTTTGCTCTGTAGTAGTGTTGTGTTCCTGGAGGTGAGCAAGGTCGCCAGAGCTCCCGAGGATGCGTTGTGTTGAGAGCGAGGGAATTTGTTCCTTCAGCTGTCAACACGGCGAATCCTCAAACATATCAAGTGTCGGCAACGCCCATGTAACTTTGGAGTTGCATGCGTCTATAGGCTGCGGTGTCCGCTTACCATCAGGCGGGCCGTACGCTTGTGTGCCACCGTCGTAGTAAAAAAAAAAAGGTTATAAGAATTCACTCGCGCGCGACAGTAATAAATGTTTAAATTGATGTATTTATGTTTACATAAAATCATGTCTAATTGATAATTATGTTTTTAAGTATTGTAGAACTTATATCAGCCTTTCAATCGGTATAAGGGTAATATACTAGTTTGAAGGTCGATTGGTTCACTTGCAATATCAGCAAAAGTTACCTTAATTATAAGTTACAGGTTTTTTGTGACCAACAAAAAGGAATGTATACTGCATATTTATTGAAATTAGTTCTTTATGAAGTATCCATGTGATATTAAATTAATTTTATTGAAAGAGTATCTGATGCTCTCTAAGAATACGTCTAAGGTCCGGTTTGATAAAGATCCTCACGTCAGTAAGAAATGCCAAATAAAAAATAAAAAGACCGGGTTGCACTCCGGGAGTGCCGGCAGAAGTGAAAACTCAATGACATTGTAACAGTTTTTCGATCGGGTCACGTGTCCGTCTTACGAATTTTCAATCTCTCGAATCTTACGGTCACGTGACCTGTGGCGAGTTTATAAATTTGTCCCCATTTCAAAAGTGCACAGCGCCGCTAAAGAAGTTTTCACTTCAAAAAACTGACCTCCAGTCTAACGGATCGTTATAAAACCGGGCCTAAATTGACTATAGTATAAGAAAAGACGGTGGTAAAGCAACAACAGTTTATTAGTCAATATTATAAGCTAAATTTTACAATATCAGGGTATTTTAAAAATCTTGCCAAAGTAAACCCTATTGCGATGAGACTTATCCCATAGGTAGGTCTTAGCATGCATTTAGATAAGGCAATAGTCAGGTTACCAAAGTAAGTCGGCCCTTCCATCAAAGAGACTCGGGTATTTTATGAGTACAAACTCCAACAGTTAACTGACCATCCTGTATTTATATAGAACCTTCTTATAATGCACATATAGTGCACGGATGATGGTCAGTTAGCTGTTGTCGATAGTATCGCGTATAATGAAGAATATTTATGCTAAGTATTAACATCCTAGTTGTAAGAATTTTAACTTGCGATTTATTGGGTTATACGCGGATTGCCTAGAACGCAAAATGACAAGTGTGTTGTTTTGCCCACATTGCAGTTTGACCACCGAGCATTATGCCTAAAACGCAAAATGCCTACATCATTTTCGTCGTTTTATCTTTACGTTAGCGATGTCGACGGAGCCCCGCGGGGCGGGGCTCCTATTTCTGGTCTGTTTGCCCTTCGGCCATCTGAAGCAACCTAACCTACCTATGAGTGGTCATTTTGCGTTTTAGGCACAATGCTCGGTGGTCAAACTGCAATGTAGGCAAAACAACACACTAGTCATATCGCGTTCTAGCCAATCCGAGATCATTCGGATTTATTCCGTTTTTTTTAAATGTACTTATTGTTTTTCGGGATGTATTCAAGCGATTTCTATGGAAACCCGACTATGGCCTTTCATATCTATGTTTAAGGTCGTCTGCAAAACTATCTACACTACTAACGCAATCATAATTATTTTGATAACGACTCTAATGGAATGACAATAAAACATATTTTTGAGTGTGATTGTTTTTTAGTTTGCGTAGGCATTTTGCAGATGACTACTATATTTAACATATAATATTTATAAAAATATTGTGGTGTGTCTAGTGACACCTGATTCTATAAAGTCTTTATTTACAATATAATATATAAATCCTATTTACATATTAGTAGTTTGATAATAAATGTCACTGTGTAATAGAAATTGTTTTTATTATTACAATACCATATATAAAATCTTGGGGTATCCATCAAAGATATGCGATCTGTAGACAATATTTTCGATGTTTAAAACCGTAAGTCATCAAGAACAACCTTGATTTCACCAGAACTTGACATATCATTATTTTAGGTGTAGTTATCATCGTCATCATATCAGCCGTAAAACGTCCACTGCTGCACATTGGCCTCCCCCAAAGAGTGTCAAAGTGACCGGTGTACGTATAGTCACCCGAAATAATATCTCCGAACTGCACGGCTAGCACAAGACGGCGCGCAAGATAAACTATCCGTTTATGATACAACCGCGTTCAAAAAATCTATGCTTCTGAATGTCTCGATGAATTTCAATACTAACGGCGTCATTGAAATAGTTGGTCCCATTTACGACCACACTAGGAACCGATATCTTAAACGCCTTTAGTCCACCTACGCATTCGCATGCGGTAGCAAGCGAAACGAAAGAGATGGCCGCGGCGAGGGCAAAAATCCAATCCGGCTATCTCTTTCGCTTCCCTTCGCTATCGCATGCGAATGCGTAGGTGGACTAACGCCCTTATACCACGACTGGCTAACAACCTTACAGCCTGGCTAGTGATGTGCCGTTCCCAGGAATATTCCCCAGGTGGGAATATTCCCGGAAACATTCCCGGTAATACTCCCATGCAAGGGAACATACGGGAATATTGAAATTGTGTATGTTTATATATCTTGCTATTAGGGATTCCATGATAACTTGGGCCCTTGATTTTTTTACCTAGACATTAACTAGTGTAATTTACCCGCAAAAGTAAATTCCCAATGTTCCCAGGAATATTCCCCGGAACAATGGGAATATTCCCGTGAACAATGGGAATATTCCCCAGCAGTTTATTTTTTTACAAAAGTACTTCTGAACGTAACATAAACGATACAAAGTTAATAAAAAATCCACAATAAAATATACGAATACAAAATATGAAAATATTTACATATTAAATGGTAATTGAGATAAACAATCAGAATTAGTGCAATAATGCAGTTTTTGGCGAATGGCACTTTATTTGTCGGGGCACTATTTATTTTATTTACTTTTATTACAACTTTAATTTTCCTAATTTATATTTCAATATTCCCCGGCACATCACTAGCCCAATGGGTAGTGACGCTGCCGAAGCTGAAGGTCCTGCAAATGAGGCCCCATAGTCATTACCTTGCCTTATATAATATACGGATTACGGTTTAAGAGCGCCTAAAGGAAGGATTTGAAGACTAGGCTTGTGTCGGTCAGGGACTAGGAACTATTAGGAATGAATTCCCATCTCAGAACGAAAAGACTAGTTCGTCAATCACGATCTTAATCTGTCTTCGGTTTTTAGTTCAGCGGCAGAGCGAGAGTGGAACGGAAGGAGATACGGGTCACGCGACCGAGTAACATCGCGCGGGCGCGCACCGTCTGAATCAAACAGTGCTTAACTAACCACTCCCACACTGACCTAAAAGAGCGAAGGAACTAAAAGACCGAACTAGTTCCTCAAACCGATTGAACGAGATCGGAGCGCTCCCGTAAAAGAACGGGCAAGCACAAGCCTATTGAAGACGTGCCATTTTTTTGACGCCGAGTATATACCGTCCATGAACTCTTAGAACAGCACGGCTATCATGCGACGGCGCGCGAGGTCTCGATTTTTCTCGCACTATCCGTCTCTTCTTATTAGAACACTTAGAACAAGAGACATAGTGCGAGAATAATCGAGAGTATGTCGCGGCCGTCGCATGATAGACGTGCAGTGGTCGGATTCGAGTTAAAGCTTTTGTCTTGACATAGGAACGTGTTTCAAACGAGACGGACATAGACCCGAATCCTATTCTAAATACATACACTATTCTACAATTACGACCCCCCACTCTCCTGTGCTAGCATCCTCACCAGCTCGCTGAACACTTGACTAGTGGTGGAGTCGGGCAGCTCCGTGACCGCGGCGAGTCCCTGCCCGGCGAGCTTGCCCACCCGGGGGTCGATGGGCACGCTGCCGAGGAACGGGATCTTGGCGTACTCGGCTAGGGACTTGCCTCCCCCGCTGGAGAAGATGTTGGTGCATTCGCTGCAGTTCGGGCATTCGTATCTGAAATTAATAAGTACAGGATACATTATTCTGGACTAGGTCTATAAGGTGTGTTTGGACATTTGTTTTTGTGTTGCTATATAATGTCTCGTAGTTCTGTCTGCCTAATGGCATAGGCCTGAAGATAATGGTGATTGATTATTTAATAATTTCTGTCTATGATTGAACAGTCAAGAGCAAAAGTTTCGGGTACAGTTTGTACAGGAATTATATACAAAGTGCACCCGAAACTTTTGCTTACCTGGCTTAAAAAGCAAAAACTTTCCAATAGATATTTTCTACAACATTTATTGACTCTGGTAAAAAGACAAAATAGCCAGATTTATTAATTTAAATTTTATTGCACAGTAACAAGTTACAAATACAAAAGGCGAACTTAATGCCATAGGCATTCTCTACCAGTCAACCTTTAGGCCAGATCATGAGCGTGAAATGTTATTTTTTAATGAATTTCATATAATACTTCACCAGAGACCCAAGTCAATGGATTTTTTTGCCTCAGACTAGTTACTCCACTAAATGGCATTATCACAGAGCCAGTTGCTGCTATTAATTTTGTATGGGAAGATTTATTTTGACCGCAATATTTTTTTCTAAAATGTCCCTTTAAAACAAACACAACTTTTAAAGTAAATAAAACTACCAAAAAGATGACTTAACTAGTTAAGTAACTGTCCATAAAGCTCTGCCGAGAACTCAGGCGGCTTAGCAATATTACAATCAACTCAGGCATAGTCATACATACATACAGTCATAGATACATTGATTCCATCCTTTATTTCCATAAGGGGTAGGCAGAAACTTATGCTCCAGTGCCACTTTTAGCATAAACATTGGTATAAAAGACCAATAAAATGTGATATCGCAGAGAGGCAGTCATGTGATAAAATGTTGTGTGTCCTATGTTCATCCAGAAGGTCCATCCTATATTTACCTGAGAATACATTTTTGAAATCCGATGTCAGTTCCGGAGATTACCCCCTGCATACAAAGTTACATCCGCACAGACTTGACTTGACAGATTTACTTAATACTCATTTTGCTATATTATTTATTTCTTACTAAATACTCGAAATCATATTGTAATTCAAGTATGATTGGTTAACTGGCGGGACAGCCTTGATTTAAAATAATGTAATATTCGTTTTTGTGAAATAAACCATATTTGTATGTATTACCAAATAGACTGATTTCACTTACCCACTCATATTTTCAATGATACCCATGATGGGTATGCCGGTTTTTCTGCAAAAGGTGATTTCTTTCCTCACATCTTCAATGGCCACTTGCTGTGGAGTGGTCACCAAAATGGCCGAGCATTGCGGTACTTGGCGCAGATTCTCCATAACGGTTATGTGTTCATCTGAAGTGCCTGTAACATAACATTTCAACAATGATACTGTAACTATTCACTGACTCTATAAAACTATTGCTTGTGCCAAATCTTAGGATTAGGTGTCAAAGCGGACCCCGGGCTCCTTTAGGGCACAACCGGGAATAACGCTATTCAAAATAATGGTGTCCATTATCTTATCAGTATTTTATAATAAATCCGATATAAAACCGTAGCAATGCTTTTTTAATCCACTTTTTCTTTACTATCTTTCAGAAATAACTATTGATCTTAGATTTTTGTATTCTATATTACTTTTTGCCTCATATGCAATACACCTATATTTACCTTATAACACAGAGCAACAATTCTGATTTTTTTCCCAATACATATATGAGGTATGGTAAGTCTTCTAAACTTGATTCAGTTAGACCTAAACTGATTGATATATAAAAAAAGAACAATTAAAAATGAGTGTAGAATAATTGGCAAATAGAAAAGTTATTTAACAAAATGCTACACACCTGGTGGAGTATCTATAACAAGATAATCCAGCTCCTGCCATTGCACATCTTCCAAAAACTGCTTAATCATGGAAGTTTTCTTCGGTCCCCTCCACACTACCGCATCGTTGCGGGAACCCAACAGAAAGCCAATGGACATGACGCCAAGGCGCTGCTCCGCGTCCGTGTACACGGGCACCCAGCCCTGCGGGCCCTGGTGCACGTTCTGGTTCTCAAGATTCAGGATATAAGGCACACTTGGGCCGCACAGGTCGATGTCTAGAAGTCCGACCTGACAAAATGTTGTGAAACATATTAATGTATATAAACTATATAAAGTAGCTAAAACACATCGTCAAAATAATTCAAGAATTTATTCAAGTAAATCAGAAATAAAATTGTAGAAGTAAAGAAAAACTAAGTTAAAGTTCTCACCTTATAACCTCTTTCTTTTAATGTTAAAGCTAACTGCGTGCTCACAGTAGATTTTCCTACACCTCCTTTTCCCGACAACACTAATATCACTCGTTTAACGTCGTCTAGCATGGTGAAAATAATAAAATAAAATATTTATATACGCACACGAAAATGATTCAATAACAACAGGAGAAAAGGTGTTTTTTGACAGTTCAAAACTTGCAACCTTGCAAGTGTGATTATATCATTGGGTACAAGTCCCGCCAGCACAAAATGAAACTTTCAAATACAATAAACGCCTTTGAACGGTACGTTCCATTACACCATTTTATTCGAGGTGCAACTAATTATATCATTATTAGTATTATTCAGTTTTATAAATTATTGTTAAATGAAGGAAATAGGATTATTAAAACATTGAATAGATCGTTTCCTTTTCTTAATACCGCGGGAATATTTATTTTCGACTCCCATCCCTATTTTTGACAGCGCCTGCGCGACGATTGTGGCGCCGCTGTGAGAAATCAAAAAATCTTCAGTTTTGTAAAGATTTTTGTAGCGGTGGCTGTGTTGTTGGCGAACCGGTATTCTTATTAGGAAATGAATTATTATTCTCAATACACACAGGATTATTGGACGTTTTATGACACAATTTGTTTGTGATATTGTTTTCTGTGTTAATTTTCCGTAGAATAGATAGTGTTTCGCGCGTGCAAGTGTATTTCTTTTGCGTAGAGTTTGAGTTCATTTTGTGGTTGTGCAAGGATTTTGTTCACGACTTCGGCTCACGGCGGTCGGCGTTGGAGGATATTCCGAGGTAATGTTGTATTAGAATGATGAGATGAATTGTTGATGATGATCGTGGAAGGCGGCGTGGAGTAGTAAACACGTCCTGTGGTGCGGGCGGCGTAATAAATGCGGGTCTCGTAGTATCGGCCCCGACCCACCCCTCGTTAAACCCGATGGAGGGCGGTTGCACGATGACTCTATAAACTGCGAAATATTATATTACCCTTCAGATTGGTTTAGAAGACATTTATATCTTTAAAGATATAAAGAAAAGAAAGAAAGAAAGATTTTGGAACAGGAAGAGATAGTCGATATAGGAAGAATAAATGCAGTCTTCAAATTGTTTGATTATCTATATTTATTCTCAAGAGTTAAATTATTTAATCTAGACAAACAGTAAGAAAAGTAGAAAGTCTTATTTATATATAATATGAAAGCAGAATATGCTATAGTTTTATTTACCTCTTAAAATTTACTATAGATGTTATGTTATGTTATATTATGTCTTTATTTGTATTAATCATACATTAAAAAAAATATTAAAAAATAACTAATATACTGGGTTAGAATGTCCTAAGAATAAAAATAAAATAATATGATACAATTCAAATTCATTAAATTTCTAATTAAGTGTTCGACTCAACATATTCATTCATCTAGGAACTCCAGGGATGTTACATATTTTATCTAATCTACGTTGTAAGTATCTACAAATAAATAATGATTCAAAACAAGATTGGGAATGTTTGAACACAGTAATATTACGGTTCTTCAGGTTATCTCAGAATTGGTTTACTTTGTCTAGATAAAAACAAAGTAAACCAATTCTGAGATAAACTGAACTTCCTCAAAAGTGTGTCCTAACAAAAATCCTGTATCAGCCCCTGGATGCAACATAATATTATTGCATAAACACAGTAAATAGGGTAGTTTCGTAATGCTAAAATTGATAATGAAGTGTTGCTAAATGGATAGTAAAATATCAAATTATTCTAAGTAAGTATAATTTTATGTTCTTTAATTGTAGTTGCTTTCATACACACATTCGTACCGCTTCAAAAACTGGTTTGATTGGTATTGTAAAAAATCTTAGAACAAGTCAATTGTAGGAGAACTTAACACTCAGCTTTCTCTACCAATCAACCTTGCTACAAAGCAGATAAATAGATGGTGTAACTACACAGGTTTACAGATAGCTGCATTGAACAACCAACATATAAATAACATTCCACAACACAATAACATTTACTCCAGGAAAAATACGGTTTTGAAAAACATTAATTTATAAAAGCGTTTTTTTTGTTGATTTATAACTTTTTAATAATATATTTAAAATGTTAAAATATTATTCTAACATGCTTTATTCAAGAATCCGACAAACTTTCAACCCGGAAGTAATTATGTAGATTTAAATGAAGCATGCATTGTCTTTTTTGTATGATTTATCTTGAATATTATAGAGCAAATGTAAATGAACCAAAATAAAGACAATAATATTTATTAATAATTTTTCCGACTTTTCAGAAGATAGCTAATTTATCATTTTTTTGATGTCTGAAATTTTGTCCGATTCTGTCTCTGAGTAACTATTTAATTGTTAATTAAATATATCCGTTACACATAAAAAATTTGCTATTATAAATTATTTCCAAAATGGTAATTTTTTCCATACAAGTGGTCGGTTCATTGACTGGACTACACTGGATATAGCAATTGAAACATTTCCAATCCTGCTTGACACCACCACCACCTATCCATAACATTCCTTACTAAGTTTCAACCAGTGTAGTTGGCAAAGTTGTAAACATTACTGCAATTATATACATAAATCCTTTCCATGACTTGGGTCATTATCACGCAGCAACACTGAATACTAAGTGACACTATAGTCACAGTATGCAAATTTTCCTACACTACTCTGTATGGAATATAAATGTGGCCCAGATTTTCCAAGCTCGGAATTGATCATTACATTTTTGCCAAAACAAATGTTAGGGTTCAAGTTTATTTTCAATGTGACTTACTATTTATCTTCAACTTTATCTTTGCAATATTGTAATTGGTTTCAATTAGTATTACAGTTATATTCGTTTTGAGTTTTATTCAATGTTGGTAAATAAAACATACAGTTTATTTTCATCAGTTTATTTTTGTTTGTTTAAAAGTTGCAAATACTTGCTTTATTGTTTAAATAATCAATAAACACGCGTGGCTTTGTGCGACGTGTGGAGCAACGTATAAATTGTATATGTTGAAAATTAGCGTGAATAGTGAGTAGGAATTCCCAGCCAGTAGACCGCAACACTCGTCTTGTAGGTAGGTACTATTCCCAGCAATATTCTCACACAAACTGGGAGTTTTAGGATATATTCTAGGGATGGCACACACTAGTGCGTCCCTAGGCCTTTGGACCACGTAAATAATTAAAGGGAAGCATGAAAATATTAATCTGCCCTGGTATCGAACCCAGGACCAACCACCGCGGTACCCAATACAATCAAGCCCCACAGTTCCCCGTAAACCCAATTCACGTTAATTACAAGGGAAGCCCAAGGCCACAACACCGCCACCATTTTACGACAAAGTTGTATCTTCATGCCTGTTTCATATTGACTTAGAACCTTGTGGTCCTACAGTGCGAACGCGAGGGCGGCCGCGGCTCCCCCTGGTCGACACGTGCGTGCTTTATGGCTGGGGTTGCCATTATTGGAATTCATTAACACATTACTGGCAAGATCGTTTCGATCGTTGCGTCTTACTGACCAAGTCAAACCTATCCTTATATACCTTGAGGGTCCATGAGCTTGGACGCTGACTCGACCTGGTAAGCCGGAGCTATTTTACTTACTTCATGCATCGAATTAAGTCGCGTTTAAATCGAGGTTTCAGCCGCCCGTAGTTCTTCGGCAGCTGTATCATTTTACGGGTTTGAAAAACAATTGACTTTCTTTTTCTAAAAGACCCGAAATGGTCTTAACTCAAATAGGCCGCCTTGGTGGCAAACGAATTCCATGAACACTACGCCACTGGCTGTCCCTGAAGCGGGTAGTACGCCTGTTTGCCGCAACCGTTCCTTAAAATGGTGAGGTCCAAAATTCGTAAAAAACTGACCAAATCGACGCAGTAAAGGAGCAACCAGAAAAAAAATCTCACGTGATGTTCTTTCTTTGAGTTTAGGTTATAGTCAGCACTTAATCTTGTGTCCATTGCATGTTTTCAAACGAATTGATAATTATACGTAACTTTAATGTCTGTGCAATCTATCGCGTTAAATGTAAATTCTAGGCGTAAGGAAAAAGCCTAAATGTGCCTGAGCTCGAGAGCGATTATTCGACTGATTAACGTGCTGACCTTTCATAATCTAATATGTCTGAAAATCACGGAAGTACAAGGAACTATTTAAAATCACGTTCATTTCGTTACAACATCAGTTATAGCTAACTAACTAAACGCGCCTTGATGCTTAATAAACCGCCTATTAAAAGTTTCCCAACACATTTTAAGCCCTTTAAGCAATTAATCCCAAACTAAAACAGCACTTCAGAACGAGTTGCGTAAAAAGCAAATGCCGGCGCGTTACGAAACGCAGCTCGCGAGCCTGCGCTTTTTTGACGGCCTGATTCTGTAGGTACATAGAAAGAATCATAGCTGCACATGTCCTTACACAGGCGAATGATTAGATTAGATTAGATTAGATTCATTTATTTCATTTTGAAAATTGACATGTCAATGTAGCACCAGACCAGGGATGTTGCAGACATTCGCATCCGCATCCGCAACCGCGGATGTTCCGCATGATTTTCAACTTCCGCATCCGCCTCCGCATCCGCAAAAATGGATGTGGAGTTTTTGCGGATGCGGATGTAGTACAGTTCGCGACTAGATAGGGGCCAACACGGCGCGTGCCACGCGCGTGTTCAGTATTTTTGTGATTAGTCAATAAGAATCTTCATTTCGTTTCTGTAATCTGACGATTCGCCGTATTCGTTATTGTTCGCTATTGGTGATGCGTTAGGTTTGCAACGATTGTAAATCAGTCGCAACGTGTTCGAGTATTCCGTGACCCTAAAGACGAGACGTTGCGTATTTATGTTTTTGAGTCTTTTCCTCAAGATCCGCATCCGCAGATGTGAGCCTAGAAATATCCGCATCCGCGGATGTCTAAAAAGTCGCATCCGCGGCATCCCTGCACCAGACTACCGCCCTCTAGTTCAGGGAGTAGTGCTATATACATATAATCATAGCTGCACCGGCGATTGTAGTCTGGTTCAGATTCAAACATGAATGCACTAGTCAGATTAAGACTACTTGATCCCCTAAGCAATCCCCGCCGGTGGAGGAGGGCTATCCATAAGCAATTTTATTATTGTGCTATTTCTGGAGCACCCCGTGTGGTGTTAGAGTAGCACCATCCCCTTTCTTCCTGTGGGTGGCATAAGAGTCGTACTAAGGGAACAGGGTTTAAGTGTGTTGTGGGCGATGAGCTAGCAACCTATCACTGCGATATCACATTTTGTCGATCTTTTATACCCACATTTATGCTAAAAGTGGCGCTGGAACATAAGGGTCATGTGCTCTGCCTACCCCTTTTGGGAATGAAGGCGTGAATCTATATGTGTATGTGTATTTCTGGAGACTCTCCAAGACGCGATGCCCTAAGCAATTGCTTTTGCTTATGGGTTAATCTGGCGCTGCCTTTAGTTAAGGGAGATGTGCACAAAGTAGCTCAACACGCATTTGTAGGAATTGTAGGCGATTCGACGTGCAGCAATAAAATTAGAAGGTTATTCATGTCATCAAGGTCTAGTTTTCCCTGTGGGTTGGAATGTTAGATGAGCGTTTCTTAAAGAAAATGCCACTACGTTTTTTCGGAGATTTTCTGCAACTTTTTTGTTATTTCTACTCAAAATCACGATGCCTTTCCATCCCAATAGGAGAAAAAAAGTGTCCCAAAATGTCCATACATTTTTGAACTTTCCTATTGTGTTACCACTATACAAAGTATAAGGTAAATAGTAACACAATAGGAAAAATATGTATGGGACAGTTTTTTGTCCTACCAGGGTCGAAAGAGCTCCTGATTCTGAGTGAAAATAGTTAACATAAAATTTGTAGAAGTACAATTAATAATATGGCATTTTATTTTGAGAAACGCTCACATAGTGTCTACGTCAATTCTTCTAGTTGCACCAGATTACGATTATAGACTGATTAACGTTAAATATGGCGCCGGCAGCTGTCATTCCATAGAAACTTGTCAAACTTTCCATACATCGAGATTTTAACGAACAGGGCTTACGATTAGCAGTGCAACCCAGCCTAAGTGCCTACCTTTAGGGTTCTACCGGGTAATCGCTAGGCGGATGATTCCTGTTTAGTCGAATACGGCCTAGGGCCGCGGACTGGACGCCAGCGGGCAGCGGGGCGACGAGCGGCGAAACTGGCCTAAACTGCAAGAACTTAACCCTGTTTGTCACCTTGTGTGTCTGGTGTGTTTGTCATAATCGCCGTTAAGTAGCTAATTTAAGTAGGTAACCTAAACTTGACACATGGGAAGCAACCGAAGATAACAAATGTTTCTAAAGATGCAAAAGTCAATGCGCTTCATTCAATGTTATAGTATTATCTCAATAATCTTAGCTATAGCATGGGGCGTGTCTAGATAAATCCATAAAGACTTCGCCCATCATTAATTCCATTACTTACCTCTCTAGTTTAATCAACTCGCGATCATTTCCATCGATTAACATATCGAATATCATCTCAACTAGAGCCCAGTCGAGGCAACTTTGTATATTTATGCAGGTTTCTTCCCGTTTAGAAAGACTTAACTGACGATCATGCTCTGTTGCGATAAGGCCTTTTAGACAATGAAAGGTTATCAAGCTATGAAATAAATCAATGTATCCCGGGTGGTATCGACGAAGGTACCTACAAGTGATTTGTGACCTTTACACCAACGACATAGGGTCTTATATAGGTCATCGAAGTTTGTTTGATTGTTTGCTACCAAGCTTTAATTGTTTTCACTACGATGTGTGTTCGGAGAATTCTGTTGATATAAAAATACAGCTTTTGTGTGTTGACAAAAATATCACTGTTGGTATATTGTCTGGTTCCGTAGTAGAACGATGGTCCTTCGAGCCGGATGTTACTTGAGCCATGTCCTATAGTAATCAGTTTATTTGTATAAGTATGCTTACATCAAGTCAATATAATTTCAAGCCGACCACACCAACTAGACAAACTAAATGTACATGCCTGATATTATCTATTTAGTTTAGTCTTCCAACAGTTATTTACAAATTAACATACGAAAACACATTTTATTCACAATTTCTAGACCTTATTCTTATCGTAATAAGGTTGCTTCAGTGTGACTTCGTCCTCGAAACAAAAGCGTATCAGACAAAAGGCGAAATTTCTTCACAAGTTTCTGTATAGAAATTCCAAACAGCGTGGAGATGTAAATTAAGGTCGCCTCGGCTGTTCCATGCTAGTGATAACGTGAGTCTCTGCCAACTAACGAGGCTGTTGAAAAACCGCTAAAAGCAGGGTACAGCTCCAACAACGGACTCATTACACTAGTGTTTGAAATAAGTGGGTCGGAATTGAGGCCTGAGGGTTCCAGCTGTACAACTTTAAATTTTAGTTTCCAATGAGGGCTTCCAGAATGCATAATATCGCCAGCTGGCAGCACTGTTGTGAGAGGTATTTTTAACCCTCGACACACAGTCTGTGTGTCTGTCTTTGGCATCGTAGCTCCTAAACGAACGGACCGATTTTAATGGTTCTTTTGGTCCTAAAGCTGACGTGATCGAGATGGTTCTTAGCTACGTTTCAGCCGGTTTTTAGATATTGAACTTTGAAATGAAAATATCAGGAGTATTTAGTTTTTTTTAAGTTGTTACTTTAATGACGGAAGCTTTTAAAGTCCACCAATCAAATTGATGATATACACATAACACCTAGACCTCTCGCCTCAGTGCTGCCAGTTGGTGTCATAATGCCTTCTTCTCACTTAAGTGCACCCGCTACCGACAAGCAATTAAAGTGAGGAGTTGAACTATTTGCCTCGTATGGAAAATTATATCGAGAGCCCTATGTCCCTGAAAGGGGATAAAAACAGGAAACCATCATAATTCAAACAGCTGTTAAGATCCTGCTCAGCGGAGCTATCACAACGAACGCTGCGACGCGAAAGGAGTCGACAAAGTCCACCCTCCTCTTTCTAAATTCCTCAGTATGAGTGAGACAGGAGTCGCTGAGAAGCGCGCACGCGACAGCAGCAAGTTGTGCTAAACGTTAAGCTCAAAATTACGATTTCATAAGCAGCCGTTTCGGTCTGTAAATTGTAGTTTACGAAATTACGAAAGAGTAGAGAATTACGGGAATGAGGTGATGAGCGTTATGACATGTTTATTTTGGGGTGAAATTAAATTACGGGCGTGGATGCGGTTTAATTTCATGTCGCACTGGATTGACTCAAAATTGGATTAACTGTGTCGATGTTATAGGAATTACATATATGTAAAATCGAGTCGGAATAGATGTAAGCAGAGACGGTTATCCGGGTTTTTAACGAGGGGTATAATTTGTGTATCTGTCTATGGTACTTGCTTTGAGTGCGGTTTTTCCTTGTTTGTTGAAATGGTTCTTAGGTATGTCTTTTGAGATTTTAGATTTAAATATGTAGTTATTATTTGAAAGCAAATGTAGTTTGTACCTCGTATGTTCATAAGTTTTGAGACGAACAGAAACACATTTTTCTCGAAAACTATTTAATGTATTTAAACAATTTTTTAGGATATTAATAATTATTATATTACGTATATATTTTAAAAAAATTATTCAAAATGCCCGCCTTTTTGCTGAATACAGGCCTTTAATCGTGCAGGCCATTCGTCAATAGCGGCACGAATTTTTTCCAGCGGAATTCGCTGTGCCTCCCTACACAAGGCTCGCTTGAGCGACTCCAAATTTGGGTGAGACTTACGACAGGCCCTCAGCTCCAATTCAGTCCACAGTGAATAGTCCAGCGGATTCAGGTCTGGACTTGATGATGGCCATTCTTCAGTACTGATGAAGCCTGGTAAATTGTCCTTAAGCCACTTCTGTGTAGTCTTCGCCTTGTGTGACGGAGCAGAATCTTGTTGAAAAATCCAGTCTTTATTTTTAAAAAGGGTTTTCGATAGTGGTTTTACTACGCCTTCCAATACGTCAGTCTGGTAATTTTGTGCCCTCACTTTAACACCTTGTTGGACAAAATGCAATTCTGTAGCACCTTCGTACGAAACACCCCACCATACCATCACACTAGCTGGGTGATGTGTTCGCTGAACATTTCGCTTAAAAGGCGGGACCTCTTTCAAGCTTTTGGCATACACTTTGTCGTTTTGGCGATTAAATTTTTCTTCGACGGTGAAGATTTTTTCGTCGGTAAACAAAATCTTTTTGTGGTCGTGTCTCCTTAGCAACTGCCGACATCGATTCAGTCTCAAAGTTTTTAAACGATCGTTTAAATAGTGGACTTTTCTTCGACTGTAGGCCCTTACCTTTAGATCGTATTTTAATATCCGGTTTACCGATATTCTGGAAATATTGGTCTGTAGAGCCATCTTCTTTTGAGTCCGACAAGGATTTCGACGAAGCCGTTCCCTGATCAACTTGATGTTAGCCGCGGTTCTAACCGAACGAGGGCGGCCACTTCTCGGGCGGTCATCAAGAGAACACGTGTCCTTGTACCGTTTTAATGTGTAGTAAACAAAATTACGGCTGGCTCCAAGACATTTTATTTGCCTGAAAATCTCCATAGGTTTTTTCCAGCTTTCTTTAGAGAAATCACCGTTGAACGCAAATCTTTAGTTCTCGCCATTTGAACAACGAATGAATAATAATAACAATTGAATTTATTTTTTCTAATAGATGACATTCTAAATTTAAAATTTGTGTAGTTTTTTATTTTATCCTCCCAGTTTTTTTTTTCCAAATTGGTTGACAAAACTCGTCTCAAAATTTATGAACATACGAGGTACTGATGTAAAATATTCTAGGTTTTTATATTTCAGTTGTCTAGTGTTTCGAATCATCTGTTTAGTCTCTTTTCACACATTTTGTGTCAATTGTATTGTATTTCTACTCCCTTTGTCTCCGTGTGTCTTTTGTGTACTGAATAAATGTCTTTTTTCTTTCTTTCTTTCTTAACAGCCGTCTGTAGCTTCGTATATATGTACTCGTACATTTTTACTTCCGAAAATCAATCAGCCACTCACTTCTCACTAAAACTTATCGATTTCGCAGTCTGGAACACTAAACGTGTAACAGTGTACATTTACTATTTCATTTCTATTTTGCGAGTCGTTTTTCTAATGTCAGTCAGCTCCGGTCAGTTAGAAGAAGTACCGTGTCGCTTTAAATCCTTTGACAATTTCGCATGGTGGCTTGTTAAAGACGTTAAAGCGGTAAGGTTGTTCGCAGATGTTGAGTGACGTTCAGTGTTCAGTTGCCCACTTATCGAAGCGACGAAGGTGCTCGCAAATATCTGAACACAACTCTATTGCCATAGAGTTGCTATTAATATATTTGTGCCCTGAAGTGTACAGATATATTTGACAGGGACTAAAGACCCGTAACGTGCATGCAATAATGTTCATATTAGGGAATACAATCCGACCACAAAGTCAGTCTCTCGTAAATCTCGCGAGATTGGGGGTTTTTCAATGAAAACGTATGCAAATGCTTTGAATACCGTTTAATGATTATCAATAGGTGACATTAAATTCGTTTTATTAAAAAAAAATACCATTAGGTTTTAATATAATTAAAATAGTGAAATTTTAATCCAATAAAAACAAGTTTTAATTTGTCAGTCGGAAGAAAGTTTTGTCATGTAGTGTTTTATATGAAAAGTTCAATCTCGCGAGATCAAGTCCATATATTTCGTATGTATCGAGATTGCATTCCCTAGTTCGTGTAATATGTATTAGATATTCCTCGGTTAGGTCACAAAGTTCACGTAAAAGATTCTTTACATATTCCGTTTGCGTAACCCCAACGAAAATACACCCCGAATTTTAAAGCGCAACATTCCCTCGGAGAAACACCTCTCAGTCATTGTTACTTTCGACTGTTGCACGAATAAAATATGTTATTCTCGGGATTCAGATAGGTTGGTAATTTAATACTGGCGTAGGTATTGGATTCCAAAGCCGTCCTTAAAACAGGACTTTCCGTTACATTTTTGTTACAACATTTTGTTTATGTTTCATTTATGTTTGTAGTATGCTGTTTGTTTGGTGGCGCAGTACCGGTCATTGTGGCACTCGTTGGGGGAGGCCTATGTCCAGCAGTGGACGTGTCTCGGCTGATATGATGATGTTGATGTTTGTAGTATGCGTGTGTTACTGGCAAATGGAGAGGAAAATTGTGTCAAAGGAACATACCGATTTGCATTCTTTAAATAGCCACTCCGTTGACTTTGAGAGCAGGTTTTTAACGTCGTCTATAAGTATTTTTTGCTGCATATTTTACCTTACACAATAACATGATTACATTATACGAATGCCATGCAATAACGACTTGTTCTCTTGTATAAAACAATATAGTTTTCACATAAAACCTTAATATCTAAACTTAGACCGAACGCTACCTTTTGTTTTGATTTTCTGCATACAAAGTACTTACCGATTTGATTTCTCTTCACTGTAAATAAATACATCAAACAAATTAAGCTCTATACTTACTATGCTTTTAATAGGGGTTACAAAGTTAAACAAATGCACATAGACAAGTCAATAAATACAAACCTCTATTATGTAAATACGTAAAAACTAATAACAATAAATGTCATTCCTCTCAGCTCGAAGGGTGAGTTGATTAGATTTCGGCTCCCCAGTGCCCGAGTGTTGCTCTGTATGATCATTATAGGAACGCTGCCAGTGAATAAATGTATTAAGATAAGATAAGATAAGATAAGCTTTATTTCCTTACACAGAGTTTATAAACATATTTTTTGCACTTATTTAATATAGTTTATAAAGTTTTTAAATTGTTTGTTTTTTCTTATTTCACTTATAAATCACTATTTAACATCACTGTTTTTTCAAATAATTACCCTTCTTCTGTATAAGGACCGCCTATAGCGGTGAAAGCCTCCTCCAAAGCTTTCCAGGTTTCCCTTTCTCTAGCTTTTCTTCCCCAATAGCATCCCGCTGTCTTTTTGATATCATCACTCCATCTTGAGAGTGGTCTTCCTTTTCTTCGTGTGCTGTCCATAGGGTACCATTCCGTTACGATGATGACGAAATGTATTAAACAACCATACAAATTATTGCCGCACTTACTGGATGAGAATTTTGAAATAGACATTAATACACGTAAGTACCTATGCATACCTTTTTAAGTTGTAGGCTTGACCCGGCGGTCCCGATTGCAGCTGCAGCAAGTTTTGCTAGACTGTCTGGTAAAGCGCTTGTTTGATAAATTCAAATAAGAATATCGTTTTAAAGTTGACTCATTAACTGTACCTGTGTGTATATTTTGGGCACAAGCGATCCATACGCGGCCAATTATTATCAAAATTTAATGTTCAACAGCGCAAGCTTAACACAGAACACAAGTGACGTAGTGTTTACAAATCCAATTATCATCATCGAAACTGGTGGACACTTATTCAAGTGTCAAATCAACCTGTTTCATATTGTTTGTGTATTCCGCTGGTTTACAAAGGTGTCAACAACTTGACCTAACCACGAAATGGACCGTGACCACAGACCGATCTTTAGCACCGTCTTTAACGAGCGTCACCCTTTTATATTTTGAAAGTTTATCATGACTCCCACACGAATTCCATAAACCAGTCATTACGTATTGACTTGAATTTACTATCTTAAAAGCTTTGAATGAAATTTGTAAACCACACACGTCTTCGAATTATTGATACGATATGATTATAAAAAACTGAATTTATTTAATCGTATTTACATTGTATAGGAAACTATTAAAAGAAATTAAGAGATCTAAGCCCGTTGGCTGCGTCAGGGGGAAGGTTGAACAGATCTCCGGGGGGTCCGTTATAAGATGTCAGAGGTTGAAAGAAGAGCGTTGAAAAACTGAATGAAATGAGGAAATGCCATACTTGCGTTTTCTTAAGATCTTACGTAAATTTTGGAAAGAAATTAAGCCGATAATCAATGCGTCGCCTATCACCTACATTCAGCGTCAGTTACAAGAAGCGTAATAGGTAACCGTGCCAATAGGATATATCTATTTTCCATAAGAATTTCATTGAGGTAAAGGGCCTTTTGCCTTAGCTCAGTAATAGGGCGGTTGCGTCGTTCTTATGAAGAAGTTACATTCTCCAACTGTGCAAAGCAAACACGGCGTTACGTAACGTAACCTTTACGTTTTGAGGTCACGGATTAGTAACATGTCTTGTGCCCTTATACCGATATAGAAGAACACGCGTGCATTTACAATGTTGGTATTCATGGAGAGGGAACTAAATGACAATTGTAATTGAAAAATATGTTGGTGTGTTAACTGCCATGGTTTTGCCGAGGGACTATAGCGTGAGGTGCTTCTTGGTGAGGTTCTTGCCCAACAACCTTGAAAACTGGACAAACCGAGAAAAAGTATCTACTCGTGTGGTAGATATTTTTTCTTAGTTTCGTTCACTGTAGAAAAATACACGTGAGGTTTCCCTCAGACCAAGAAAAAAAGAAAGACGGAGCGTTACGAACAGTCTAGTGAAGCCGACCGGTTTTCAACCAATCCCCATAAGTTTAGCACACGCTAAACAAATTAAATCGCACAAAACTCGAAATAAATGGTTTTGACAGCATTGCGACACGTGCTGAAGAGTTTTGTGCAATTTTGTTTGTATATGTGTGCGTGAGCGTGTGCTAAACTTGATGTAGCTTGGTTTTGTTTGTATGTGGTTTGGCTTCACTTGAATGTTCGTAACGCTCCGTCTGTCTTTTTTTTCTTGGTCTGAGGAGGTCTCCTTATACACCCCCTCCCCCAACGTGATCTGTCGTGATTTTTTCCTCGAACCTCGCGTGATTTGTGCACAAGCCCTTAGCAACTCGCATGCAGGTCTCCTGGATTTGCAGAAGACCATAGTCTAGGGTAACGCTTCCCAGCAGGGCCGTACGCTTGTTTGCCACCTACGTGGTATTTAAAAAATAGTCAAGTCAACCTAAAGCTCCATGCAGTTATGACTGTACACATCTATAAAAACAGGCGCTCATTTTGATCTCAACTGAGGGGTTTATTCTTATATTGGCCGACATTCATACGACCATAGCGTTTCTCACGTTTTATAAAAAGTTGCTGATTTGACTATGAGTCACCCTCCCTAATGCATATGCTTTAGCAATTGTCGTCCTCATGACCTAGTTGATTTAATTAAGTACTACGTGTATACCAACTGACGATTGTGTAAAAATATGTAGGTCCAGCACTGTTCTCATTCGTGACTGCCGGGCTTAGAAAAATGCAATTACAAGTGCAGTTAGATATAACAGCCGCCATTTTATTGCGGCACGAGCTAGATGTAAGCTGGATAGCCTAGGTTGCCTCGGATGGATGGAATTTAGCCGCATTCTGCGTCTATTACTAAGACAATATTCAGACGGAAATGCCGGCACAGAATTCCGTTATTGCTCCTCGTTCGATTATCTTTATCGGTCATTCGTTATTCATTAAAGTTAATTTACACTTTTGTGTGTTTTATGTTAAAAACTGCAGAATAATGTGTAACTATGCGTATTTGGGTTCGTCCTGACCCCGTAATCATGGTCGGCCTTATCACGCGATAAGTGACAAGATAGAGCGTCCGTCTCGTTCCTCTGACTATTTATTGTAGAATTACATTAAACAACATTATTGATTACATCTTCGCTAATCTATGTGGGTAAGGGCTCGGTCGGAACGTCCGCGTAGCGACATAATAGCGCTCGATGTGACATAGCTCATACGTGCCGTGCATTTAGTTTCGCATTCGCACACACCCGCGCCCAATCTTCTCCGTCCCGCTTTCGCGGCTGATCTGACGGGGTCTTACCTCTACTCGTATTGCAATGACTTGAGCCTTATTACCCTATTGCAGCAAAGGGTAATGTTTTCCAATGAATGTAGCATGTAGCCAAGTATGTAATCAACGCGCTCTGAATGCTAATTAATCGAAAGAGGTTTATCAGGATCGTGGCTAGGGTAAATCCGTATTCTCTACTAATTCTTCGGGAAGCAGGCGAATTATATGTATGTTTATTGATTTTAGCTTCAAATTCATACACTAATTGAATCTAATGGGACGTGATGTAGTAAACTACCCTGTCCTGGAATGCGACGCCCCAGTGTTCCCCTTTTGCCTCCCAGAGCTCGCTAAGTACGCTTCACACCGTACCCAGAGCGCAGCCCCCCCATTCTGTAACTTGTTTTAAGCTCACCTCAACGCTCACCCACAAATATATCTTGACACCGCGATGCGTAGTAAGCAAGCGTAGGTAGAGGTCTAGTTTCGTGACAGGTGACCGGCGGGGTGAGCCGCTTTAGCGCGTAGCGAATAACAGCCCTGGTATCACGTCATGGACGCTCCACACAATGGGCCATCCTGAGCCATCATACAGGACGCGGCTATGCGGTAGAACGAGACATAAATATGTCTTACTCCCTTTAACGTATTGTTGCGTCCTGTATGACGGGTCAGGATGGCCCATTGTGTGGAGCGGTCATCACGCGGCGAGGTGAATAGATATTGTGGGTAGTAAGTTTCGCAACGTAAAGCAATGACAGTTTGAGTCGGAGGGAAGTCCTTCCTCAATCCAATCATATGCGCTAAATCCAATTCGGTTACAATCTTAGTAGAAAATTACTTAATTTCTCGCCGCATAGGGTGCCTAAGAAGAGGATGCAATGTTCTGGGTGCCTACTTATCTCCTTCCTTTTCCCTCATTTAATTCTTTGCGTAGATAGAGGATTTGATAGATGGCGTCCGATAGCGCATGCCCGAAAGGGACGATGGTAAATTAACCTTGCTAAATTAAGAAGTATCATTCTTGACGTCTAATGTCGTTTATAATTTAGTCGTATTATATCGGTGACGTTTCGACAGGTCGTGACAAACAAAAAAGCCTATAGGTACGCGCTGAGGGACAGGAGATTTGACATGGTATCTCGTTTCCACTTGTGTTATTGTTTATGCTTCCATCCTTGTCACTCATGTGTATATGAATCCCTCTGTTCTATTATTTCTGTATGATTCTTTGTATCTGCTCATTGTCTGTGTTGTATGATGCAAGCGCCTGTTCACCCAAGAGGACTGTTGTTTCGCGAACTGTTGGCAGAGGACTATCTTATCTGGCTGCGCGGGCGGCGTCCGGGGTTGTGCTGCGTCCGCCGATAGCAAAGTGTTTACTTAGTCATTATTATCTCTTTTGTAATGTACTTATAAAAATAATCGCATTAAGAAACACTGGTTTCATTGTGTTCAATGGCCTCGCTGGCGACCGTCCTTTTAATTCTACATATGGTCTGAGAAAGCGTAATATGTATATAGGTAAATTGCCGCAGCGGCTAACGCTTCGACGTCCATCTCGCAAAACGATTCTATTATAATATAACTGAATGTCGCCATTGTGCAGTGGCGTGCAACCATCGCATGGCCATAGCGCTGGGCCATAGGATGGGCCATCATGTAGAGGAGCCATGGAACGCATCACTAAAGTGCAAGCGAGAGGTCCGACTTAAGGAAGAAAGAAAGATATGTTTATTCACAAACATTGTACATGCAAAGTTAAGTCTTAATGATTTATGGCCTTTATGGTTTAGGTCCCATCATAATTGACAAAAATACGACGTTAGGAATCATACAAGTGATTTATTGGTTCAACTTTCAATTAAATAAAATCCTTCATAATTTCATCTGAAGAAGCATCTCAATTAAATTGAGTCAACAGTTTCGTGTTTCAGTTAAGTATAAATAGAAATAACTCCATCGATTTGACTATAGCAATTAGACAACCAAATTGAGACATTAAATGTTTCAACCATGAGACTGACTTAATATCGCGGATTAAACCGCTGAGGTACAATTTCAAGTTCAAACGCGCCTCGTAAAAACTAGATTATACCGTCCTCACCTTTGCCCTTTCGATTAACCCTTATAAAACCAAGCTACACCTACTAACGCTTGGAACATTGAATTCTATTCTACTCATAACAGAGTTGGTTTTGAGATGGCAAAGTTGGACGAGATACGCATTTGTGAAAATAAGTAATATTCCATCCAAGTCATCCAACAAAGCCTTAAATATTCAGCGTCAATCAAGATATTCGACGTAATGGCGGCTGTAATCGTGTTAGGTTGATTGAAACGGTCCTCTATGCTGTCTAGCGGATTTATTTAATCAATGAAACTGTTCGGATTGTCAATTATTGAGTCTTTCAAAGCTTTTCATACATTACATACGCCTTTATTCCCAAAAGGTGTGACATGAAACTTATGTCCCAGTGCCACTTTTAACATAATGTGGGCCATGATGTAATATAAAAAAGAGGTAGGTAGGTTAATAAGCACTTAAACACTAAACTCAGCCATTGCCTCAATGTCGCTTCGTCAATGGATACGTATAAACGTGTCTCAGCTGTCAGATTTGGTGGCCATTTTAAACACGCTTTTCATGGTATGCTTTACAGTTTGATCTTAAACGCAAAAATGTCCACGTGCGTAGAAACGTAGAAAGATAGCAATTAAATTCGTATAGTGTAGCATGTCCATGCTAATATCTGATACTTATCCTTCTAATATTATAAATGCGAAAGTTTTGGTGTTTAGATTGTTACTAAAAGATAAATCATAGCCTGCCAATATAGTATAGTTTTCCACGCAGACGAAGTCGCGGGCGGAAGCTAGTAATATTATAAAGAGGAAAAGGCCGTAAGTTTGTATGTTTTGGGTCATCTCCGGAATCGCATATCCGATTACAAAAATTATTTCATGGTTATAGGTTATATTTTATCCCGCGGGTAAATTAGGCAAAGATCCGCGTAAACATACAACATCTAATTGTTGGAAGCTATCTATGGACAGTTCTATACAAAACATAAATAACTTACCTTATCTTACGCTTTGCGTAGCATATGAAAAGAAGAGAAGATGACGGAAAAGGCAGCAAGCAGGTCCGGCTCCATCATCAGATCAATTCCACAGTACCATATTATTGTATTGTCATCAGAACCACATACACCTGCCAATTTTCATGACGCTACGATCCTTGGAAGATGATATTGAGGATTTTCATGAACTACATGAACTCGATATTCCACAAACGATACAATCTAATGTAAAGAAAATACCTTAGAAGCTCAATCGCGTATTTCTGTCACGTCATGTCAAAGGTTTTATATGTATATCGACAGACTACTTATTCTATACCTGTTTCCAATTTTATTATCTGATTGAAACATCGTCACGTTTGAACCAGGTGGATTCCAGCTTTAACCCACCGGATGGACATACCTTATTTTGGTATTCAATGGGGATCGGCGGGCAGCAGGAAGCTACAGACAAACAAACATAGCCATCCTAATTCTACCGGACGCAGAGTGCATTGAAACGCGGCGCATCGATTCAATGTCCCCGCATCTCCCCTTCGCGGCACATTCAAACTTGAACTTTATTTCGCACAGGCCAAGGTTCATTTTGGTATTAAACCATTTGGATAGAGAGGAGGTTGGGTAAATAAATAGTTGAATGTCCGCCGGCCAAATACGTACACCTTTGGCTTAAGGAAGTACTTATTTCGGTGTGAAGATTGAATTCGTTGAGTGAATTATAAGCCGCCATTTCTGCTAATGTACGCGGTGTATATACTGAGTAAACCTGTACACGTGTTTTGCTTCGAGCGAAGTAACTTAAGGTAAGTACGCTGGTACGCTATTTTAACTTTTACTAAAATAATGTTGTGGCGTCTATGCTTGCATATTCATATGCGCTATGTTGACGAAGAACGACTAGCATTTTGTCATTTATAAATAAATAAATAAATAAATAAATATTAGGGGACAATCTTACACAAATCGATCTAGTCCCAAACTAAGCAAAGCTTGTACTATGGCTACTAGACGACGATAAACATACATATATAGATAAATAAAATAAATACTTGAATACATAGAAAACATCCATGACTCAGGAACAAATATTCGTGCTCATCACACAAATAAATGCCCTTACCGGGATTCGAACCCAGGACCTCTTGCTTCGTAGGCAGGGTCACTACCAACTAGGCTAAAGCGGTCGTCAAAATTATATGAGCACACTGTAGGGTCATTCTTCTAATACCTACTAATATTATAACAAGGAAAAGTCTGTGAGGTTATAAGTTTCTATGAAGGGGGTAATATCAGGAACTGCTCATCCGATTTCAAAAAAACATCCACCAGTATGAAGAATGGAGGTAGGGACAAAGTCTCGGGTATCTGTAACAGGCAGGCCGTAGGTTTCACGTCACTCTGGGAAGTAAGTCAGATTTACCGCCCACGGGCGCAGCGGCAAATCTCACTTCACACCCAGGAGAAGACGTAAAATTGTGTACGCACCACGGACGATTATTCGTAAAGCCCCAGATCGCATATGTATGGCCCTCACTTTCGGTTCGGACCACAAACACCTGCGATCTGGGGCAATCACGAATTCACCGCCCTAGGTACGTATGTACTATTTCCACAGACGTGTTTTCAAAAGTCACTTAAACAGTCATTCCGTCTGAGTTTACCAAAAATCATAAACAATTGTATTTAATGTAAAGGGCAAGAGATCAGGTACACTTCGGCCGCTATGATATGATATGATTCATTGTTTTGCTTCGTGAGCAGCTGACAAAGTAAAACTAATGAGCAAAGTACTTCCCCGTCATATTTGTAACTTTGACTCATCATCATCATATCAGCCGAAAGACGTCCACTGCTGGACATAGGCCTCCCCCAAAGAGTGCCAAAGTGACCGGCCCTGCGCCACCCGCATCCAGCGGAATATGCACATAACAACACGCATATTATTAGCGTGTGATTACTGGGCGTATAGTTATGCAATTGATTGAATATTTTGGCCCCGTGTTGTCATGTTTCTACCCTTTGGTAGTTGATTAAGTATAGGAATGAAGTTATAATTATCCCTCATTAAACGTACTTTATCCGTCAGTATACGTACAGTTTTTAGAATTGTCGCCTCTTTTAACCGACTTAAAAAAAGGAGGAGGTTCTCAATTCGGTTGTATTTTTTTTTTTTTAATTTTTTCCAATGTTTGTTACCTCAGAACTCCGTCATTGATGAGCCGATTCGTAATTTATTTATTTATTTGTAAGTATATGCTTCCAGGTGGGTCCCATTTTTTCAAAAATTCAATTGGATGATGGGATCCATGAGGAATTGAGGGAACTCCTCAATTATATTAGGCACGCGTGTAGTGATTTTGGTATTTTCTATTATAACTCGTCTATTTACACCCGGAAATCATAAATTTGGTGGAGTGGAATTGATGATGAAGAACACAGATGACTTATGGAATTCCTCAATTATGTACATAAAATTGAAAAAGTATATCACAGATTCTGATAAGATTCCGTTGAAATAGCAACTAATGAAGTGCCAAAGGTGATCCTTGTTGAATCGACGGAAGTCCTCAAATATTATCGGCCCACATACAGCGATTGGGTTTTTTTTCTCTAATAATTAACGTATTTGCTCTCGAAAATCAGTTCATGTGGTAAATTGGAAAAGAAATGTGGAAATGTTCTCGTGGCTTGGCGGAGTACTAAATTGAAGTCGGTTAAAACTTTGTTTTTAAAGTAAATTATTGGATTACAGATACAGACGAGTGTTTGTGTGTGTATGATATACATACATAGATTCACGCCTACATTCCAAAAAGGGGTAGGCAGATCACATGAAACTTATGTTCCAGTGCCAATTTTAGCATATATGTGGGAAGAAAAGATCGAAAAAAATGTGATATCGCAGTGATAGGTTGTTAGCCCATCGCACACAACACACTTCAACCCTGATACCTTAGCCGACTTTTGCGACACCCACGGGAAGAATTGGGGTGGTGAAATTCTAACCCGACACCACACGGGGTATGTACAGTCAGCCAAGAAAGTGGTCTACCACTTTTTGACTCTATTGCATGCAAAATAAGGTCCAAAAGTGGTAGACCACTTTTCTTGCTGATGGTAGTACACCAACATCATATATGATATGTATGTACATTTTCCATAAATGGATTTTGTTGAATATTTAGGGATGGTCCACGATACAATGTGGCAAGTATGCGGCGTGGACGACGTTGTGACCGCCTCTTTAATGTACTTCCATACAAAATGGGAGTGTCTTTTAAAAGACATACATTTTTTGTCTTCGTTGATATACTAAGAAGCATACTTGAGTTTGTAAGCGCATAACGTCACCAGCACGGCTATCATGAGACGGCGCGCGAGCTTTCTCGATTTTTCTTGCACTATCCGTCTCTTTCTTATTAGAACACTTAGAACAAGAGATATAGTGCGAGAAAAATCGAGAGTATGTCGCGGCCGTCGCATGATAGACGTGCAGGCAACAGAAGATATCGAGGGCGTGAGAGATGTAATGTACCTATTGTGTACAGGGCGAAGACCAAAGCTAAAATATTTGCAATATAAGACCTAGTTGGTAGTGACCCTATGCCTACGAAGCTGGAGGTCCCGGGTTCGAATCCCGGTAAGGGCATTTTTTTGTGTGATGAGTACGAATATTTATTATTTTGTTATTGTATTGTTTTTCTTTTTAACTGCTTTGTTTGTGTGAGGTGTGCAATAAAGAGTATTTGTATTGTATTGTATTGAATATTTGTTCCTGATTCATGGATTTTTCTATGTATTTAAGTATTTATTTATCTATATAAGTATATAATTATCGTCGTCTAGTACCTATATTACAAGCTTTGCTTAGTTTGGGGCTAGGTCGACTAATGTAAGATTCTTTCCAAAATTTATTTATTTTATTTATAATTAATGATCGATATTCCAACTTCAGCATTTTGTCAAAAATCTGTGAATGTCAATTGTCATCACTTAAAAAGTTAGTAAGGATCTCCTAAGAGCATTTTCGCGTACCTAAACAGCAAGGGATCTAGCAGCTGTCCTAACTGCCCCATCTCAACTTTCCACCCTTTATATCCAGGTATCATGATCAAACACCGGTTTGGCGGGGGCAAATCTGTACTGACGTTTAATAGTGCGAGGACACATTAAACTAATTTTATTCGTTGATATCGATAAAAATGACGTACAACCGTTGGGTAATTTCAAGAATTTGAATGAAGAAGAAAACTACATACACAAAAATAAACTTTTTGCGTAATTAACTTTTATAATATTTAATATAATTTTCATAATATACAATCAAATTTTTCTCCACATTTTCAGACTTTAATCTTCGTCGCCTGGGTGACAATATCCATTTTAGCCAACTAAATGACCTTTCTAGGTCAACTGTAGTAATTGGAGCAAATTCAAACAATTTATAGTATTGATGAATTTCTGCTATATGACTCAGTTCTATTTCTTTTCCGATAAGTATAAATTTAAGAGGTTTGCACATAGTTAAACGTATTCAAACTTAGCCATTAGTTTAGTTATGATAATGATGGTTAAAAAATTATTTTTATCGATGTCGATAAACTTAGTCGATTTTTAATTAATCACTAGCACTGGTACATTTTTGCCCCCGCCAAACCGGTGTTTGATCATGATACATATGAATGGAATAACTAGAGGTACGAGTAGTGCGAATTTATTATTTCCTGCAGGAAATCATTCGTAAAGAAAGCACAATAGCCTCTTTTTGCAAACTCGCCACCTCCATCCTACTCATATTGTAAATGCGAAAGTTTAGATGTTTGGATGTTTGGTACTCAATCACGCTTAACGGCTAAACCGATTTGAATGAAATTTTGCACGAAGATGCTTTATAGCCTGGATTAAAATATAGGATAGTTTTGAACCCGGGTCCACGCAGACGAAGTCGCGCGCGGAAGCTAGTCATATTATAAATGCGAAAGTTTGGATGTTTAGATGTTTGTTACTCAATCACGCTTAATCGGTTCAACCGATTTGTATGAAACTTTGCACGAAGATAGTTTATAGCCTGGATTAAAATATAGGATAGTTTTTATCCCGGGTCCACGCAGACGAAGTCGCGGGCGGAAGCTAGTAGTTAATAACCCGAAAAAGTTCAATGGCACAAAGTTCATTCTTTATTTCACCCATCATCCACTACAACCTTACTCATCATTCATACACAGAATCACTTATTCCATTAGAAATCATTCACCATACAATAATCGCGGATTCCGCTAATCGCCCGTATCCTTCGCGGGGACTGCTTTCTGCTAAAATCAAAGAGACAACAAAAAAAGGGTAGTGCGAATTCACTTTGATTTAAAGTTTTAAACCTTGATGGACATGAGATGGTTTGTCTATATTGTTTGTGGTGTAGAAGAAGTTTTCTTTTAGTTTTCTCAGTATTGATAAGGGTAAAACAAAGCTGCGATCTCGTAGGAAAGCAAGCTTTCTTAGATAAGAAGCGAACAACGGAGACGTGCACGTAGTAAAAAGGACACAAACACAGGTATAAGAATTGCAGTCCATGCGATTACGGAAAATGACCTGGATTCAGTGCACGACACGACGTCCTTTGGTTTAAAGTCTAGTCATCCTTACGTGTGTTATCATGTAAACAAACACATCTCGAAGACACTGTCACACTTTCCTCTGGGATTACACAATAATCATCACCTTGTGTGCCTACTTAAAGAAACTCACAAAGTATTGAAATCAACCAAGTAAAGTAAGTAACCACTGAAAAATAAATTTATAATAAGATTTTCTTCAATAATCGAAGTAACGAATAACCTCAATAACGATGTCTAGATTGTCCATGAACCACACCTCATGTATATGTCCCTAGGCTACCGAACTCTGCTCGGATGAAAATAAAGAAAATACGGAGAAAACGATTTTTCCCAGACACGAGACCCAGCTAGATCGATTTTTCATCGTAAAACCCTGTATTCCAAATTTAATTGAAAACGTTAGAGCCGTTTTCAAGAAAGTGATTTCAAATATATATTAAACACACACACACACACACACACACATATATATATATATATATATATTGCTCGATTAATAGTATTGGATTTTATCGTCATTTCCAATCACTAGTCATTGTCTGTGATCATATTTGACGTCATATTTGTTTACATGACAGGAGACGTAAGAATGAATATAGACTTAAGGTTAGCTTTCAGACTTATGATTACAGACCGGTCGACGTTAAATATGGCGCCCGCAGCTGTCATTCCATTGACACTTGTCAAACTTTCCATTCATCAGATTTTAAGGAACCCCGCTCACGATTACAGACAGAGGCTTCATTTCACAGACGCATTGATCAATATCCCCCAGACTGCCTCGGGGGAGCCCGATCGAATCTGATTATGGAGAAATGAGACGAGCTTGGATCTAATTTACGATATACCGTGTTAGTCAGTAGTAGAAGATCTCGCATCCACTTATCTCTTCTGTGTAAGTGTTAACGTGAGAAAGATATAGCATACTATATCAAAGCACTTTGGTCCGAATGGTTGGCCAGATAGTTTATTTGCCTACAGCTTACACAACTTAACATACAGTTTTGTGCGTTGTCAGTGTGCGTAAGCTCGGAAGCGCTATCTCGCACAGGTATCAGGCGGCTTTCGTAAGATAGGAAGTTTGGCGGAACCAAAGATGGTGTGAACAGTTTTCTGATTTCGTGAACTATTCAACCAGTTTGACACGGCGAGTATGTCCTTAGCATCACAGCGGGCTTAGCACGGTTGCCATTTTATCACTTATCGCTGTAGATAAGACTCCCGTCACGCTCCGACAAGTATGCGAGTGCGAGAGTGACGTGTGTCTTATCGACAACGATAAAATGGCAACCAGGTTAAGCCCGCAGGACACTATAGTTGACGTGTACAGTCGACGTCAAAGATATGTATACATTTTTTGCCTTGTTATTACAATGGAATAAGGTGCAAAAGTGTATACATATCTTTGAACTCGACTGTACATACTATACTAGCAGCTCGAACGGCTTCGCCCGCGTATTTATTTATTAATACATGGAAAACCAACAGCGCAACATATTTATAGACGCAATAATAAAACCATATAGCCAATTACGGGTTCTCACTTATAGAAATAAACTAACACAAAGAAATCAATAGCCAAACTTAAACTTAGACAACCAAAGATGCTTAATTACAAAGAACTTGGGCAAACCCGCAGGATAAAATATAGCCTATGACCATTAAGAAAGTCCATTCTATACACACGTGCAAGAGTTTTTCACAGACTTTTCCTCTGTGATTTTAGCATAGATTAGTCCAATGTTTAGATGAATTTATGTAGAAACTGAGGGGATTCTGACGTCATATACCGTATAATTGGTCATGACATGATGCAATGAACGACATAATTACGCTGAATTACACTGCAGTGAGATGTTCCAAGTATAAGTAATTACTAATTAGTGTAGCTACCTACGCTTATTCAGCAAATCTGAGCAGTATGGCAATAGCAATACTACCTATACAAAACTTAGGTTTAAGTTCTTTATATGGCAACAATTATACCTATGAAATAAGCTGTAAGTTACAAGTACCTATACCTAAAGCCTATCACAGATAGGCGAATAGTAAACATGAATGTGTGAAACTGCTATACATTTCGTGACACTAGGCCCAGCATGCTGTTTTCTCAAATGTACACCCTTTTTTGTGTGACACGACTCGCTGGTCAGACTCTGTGAACGTAAGAAAGAGATGAGTTAATGCTCTCAGCTCTTTTCTACTTACCAGTAAACCTGTCAGATCATCAGATACGAATAAAGTTCCTTAGCCAAAACATTGCCATGGAAAATCGACTAAAACGAAACTAGTTTAAAATGTTTCAACGATTTAATTTGAACGGGACTAATAGCTTCATAATTACTGATGCGTTAATACGCACATAACTCAATTCATTTAAGGCCGACGGCCGTTCCACGGGTTCTAAATGTGACTAAAAATAATCGTGAAAAGCGTGTTTCACTTGTTGTTTTCTTAGTTTCCTAATGGATATCATGATTCAGAAAAAATAGACTAAAAACGAAAACAAGATATCTTTAAAAATACAAGCGTTAAAAGTTAAGAGAAAAATAAATAGCTACTGTGTAATGTAATGTAATGACGTTAAAAAGTGTAAACACTATACAATTTTTTCGTTTATTCTATAAATAGGTTCCATTCCTATACAGTCAGCAACGTGCCCGTACTGCATAGAACTTTACGCAGAGGGGTGACGGTAAAAATACGCAAGTCAAACTTATACAAACAATATTTACCATTTGATTACTCCTATATGCTAACCTGTTTTGGAGGAGCTGGATGTACCTTCGAATAACTTTTCGTTTGCGTCCACAAATGTCATGTCATGACGCCATCATTGGCATCATAGACGGCCGAAGGTCGTTTCAATATAAAGATGCGTCACAGATGCGCTCATTCATTCTCGGTTCAATCTGGTCGACAGTTACAAATCGGCTAGTGCCTTTATAGGAGTTACAATGATTTAGGGTCTTCTCGACAAACCAATGTTGCAATGGTCCCGAAGAACTGCGTAACGTTTCTTCTGCCGAAATGAAGGATAATTCAGGAATATCTAAAACATGGAATTTCTGAGAGAGGTAGGGCTCAGCAGAATGTCAGTTGGAGTTTGGAGCAGCCCAACTGAGGAAGTAGCAGTGCCTTACAGCAGACCGCACCCATAATAACGCCACTACTTGCTCTGTAGGTATGTGGCGTTGTGTTCCTGGTGGTGAGTAAGGTGGATGTCACACTGCGCCGCATCTCCGGAAGGAGGTGCGGAGCTGCATACAAATTTCGCCGGACGGAGGTACGGTGCAGTGTGTCGCAGCGCGGGTCGCCGCAGTCACGCCCCGGCAAGGCAGACTCCGCAGCGGCGCCGCATGCAGAGCGAGGGAGCGGATGGGAGTCTGGTCAACAGGCAAGTCCGCAAGTGCTCACCCGGAATTTATATACAAACTGAGGTACTGGCATACAACGAGCTCCGCATCTCCGTCCGGAGATGCGGCGCAGTGTGACATCCACCTAAGGTCAACAGAGCTCCCAAGATTCTCGAGAATGTGCCGCACGCCTTATGGCCGCTCCACACAATGGGCCATCCTGACCCATCATACAGGACGCAACTATGCGTTAAAGGGAGTAAGACATATTTATGTCTCGTTCTACCGCATAGCCGCGTCCTGTATGATGGGTCAGGATGGCCCATTGTGTGGAGCGGCCATTAGAAGGAAGTGTACTTAGGTACTGAAGGTACTATCGTCGTAGTAAGATACTCTATAGGCGCAGTAAGAATGTGTTATGAAGTCAATTGAAATTCTCAACACGGTGTTCCATTAACATTTCTAGTTAAGATATAATTAAAAGAAATGAAAAACGGGCAATTATCACCGCTTAAAATGTAAAGTATTCTTCGTAGCCCAAAAGAATACTGCCTACGTCTTTTTAATCCATCTAGCGCTCTGATACTACCAAAGCGGGATGAAATTAACTAGAAAGATTTATTAATGGCAGCCTAAAAGCACCGGCAGCCACTGGAAAAAGATTCGCTTCATCGAATTCATTAAATTAATTGATTCTTGTCATCCTCAGAGGAATGAGTCGCTAATTTGGAATTTTATTCCTCCTATCCCCCAGTTCTTGCTTGTCTATATTCTGCCTTATTTCTAAGAGCGTAAAACATCAATTCCTTCTGTTGATTTGAATGTGGTCAACGTTTTCGAATAAAGAGTCGTGCTCAATAAAGTGGGTATTAAATTGACGATTTAAATGGCGGAAGTAATTTTGATCTAAACATAATGAGTTGGGTTTTTTTAGAGATGGATGGCGCGAATAGTTCCGAATATAAAGTAAGTATAGTTGGGATAATCCTAGGTTAGGGTCAGAAAATGAATGAAATTGCCCCAATTGTATTAAATTGTTTTGTTTATGGGTGAAACAAATACTGCCGCACTCAACTTGATTGGGCGTCGTAACCATTTCTACACCCTAGTGTAGATTACATATTTGATTAATTATATTAGTACATATATATATAATCCATACTAATATTATAAATGTGAAAGTGTGTCTGTCTGTCTGTTACCTCTTCACGCTTAAACCGCTAAACTGATTTGGATGAAATTATAGTATAGAGATAGAGTCCCGGGGAAGGACATAGGATAGTTTTATCTCGGAAATCATTCCCTAAGGATGTGAAATGGGTGTGAAAACTTGTATGAACTACGATACTCCCACGCGGACGGAGTCGCGGGCAGAAGCTTTAGTCATGTATATACGTTGTAAAGTAGGCTTTCGTCTCTATAGTCTTAATGGGAATTAAATCATTCACGAACGACCGAAGTCCGAAAATATCTTGGTAATGATCGAAATTAAAAATCCATTCTAAAATCGAATGCTACTTAAATACGGTTATAATTGGCTGGAGAACATTAACATTCTCGTTTGAGTTCCATTGTCTAATAGACCGGTGAAGTAATGGCTAATAAATTATCTTCAGGAACTGGACGGACGCAGCCATTTTTACGGTTCTCTTAAAGGTAACAAATGGAGACGAAACATTTTTCTCCCCTGGTTTTTATAGTTTCTTATACTTACTTCAAATGACGAAAAGTACTTAAAATTTATTATATATTATTAATTATTACTTTTTGAAAGCACTCACTCAATACGAGATATATTGGCTCTTCTTAGGAATAGTTAATTAATTAATTTATTATAATATTTATTTACACAGCATTACAATTGTAACTTAACCAATGCACTGGTAAACATAGGTACATAAAAGAAACTATAAATTATATTGGAACACTGGATTGCCTGCTATCCATCATCTCGCAAAACTTTAAACATCACAACAGACCGGTGCCCATCGCCATGCAAAAAAGTCGCATTCAGGTACTGACATCAGAAGCGCATTAAATGATGATTAAATGTATGAGAGAAATAAGGTTTATGTGTCCAATTCTAAATCTAAGGACTTGATTGTGTTGTCGCTGATTGACAGACAATTTACAGATTCACCTAGGGCAACTTGCATAGGAACAAAACTATTAACCGTAATGAGGTAACTTAAAAAAAATGTTAGCCTAGACATACCTACTTCTGAATCGGTTATGTATCCAAGTACGAAAGCTCTACACTACTACTATTACACACACTAATACTATAAACGCGAGGTCGTGTGTTTATTTGTCCTTCTTTCACGTCGCAACGGAGCGTCGTCGTATTGATGTGTTTTTTTGTATGGAGATAGTTTAGAAGCTGGAGAGTCACATAGGCTACTTTTTCCAGCGGGAAAACATCTAATTCCCACGGGAAAATGCAATATGCTACATTTTCCTATAACCACGCGGGCGAAGCCGCGGGCATCAGCTAGTAATCTCATAAATCTCTTTAACGTATGCGAATCTTTCAAACTGCAGTATCCGCTAGTGCTCATATTTCATTCGTACTGACATATAAATCCATTGCATATACATATATATAGCTCGAATATTTGCGGCGTCAGGTTTGCGGGTGTTTTGTTCTAGATTTTAAGCAAGGGATATTTTTTTCTGAGGGCATGTACTACGCCGGGTGGTGATTACCTATTTAAAGCATCATGTAGGTCCGCTAATCATCTCATATATCAATTTATGATGCGTAATTTTAGGGCGGTCTTCACACTGCCGGTCGCATCCCGGTGCGATCTGCGGAGCCGCGTACTTTCGCCGGAAGGAGGTGCGGTGCAGTGCGAAGTTTGTCCTTTAAGGTTTGGATAAAATTTATTACGAAAACACGGTATGTGCTTACTATGTGACACCCAGGTAGCGACTGGGCTAGGGGGTCCGCGCTGTGTGCTTCGGCCCACATGCGAGCACTCATGTATGTATGTATGTAAGCACTTTTTTGTACACAATAACAGGTTGTCAAACAATAGATCAAAGTACAAAGGCGAACTTAACCCTATGAGGGATCTCTTCCAGCTAACCTTTGAGCAATTGAGACTCATGAGTACATGTACCGCGATATGAGCCGAGTAGGCAAGCTGTCGCTATACAATGATGCGAACCGTCGCCCCGCACGCCGCAGCGGGATGCGGCGGCAGTGTGTGATGCGTCCAAGTTACTCTCCCTCTTCTTATTGTGGTGTAGCTCAAAGTAGGCCCTCCATCTATACTCCGATCCCAAACCTCTTTGACATCTCGATACGACCGCCTCTTTGACATCTCGATCAACTCTTTTTGAGCTGCTCTATGTAGTTTATTCTAGGTCTTCCTCTTCCTCGCTTCCCCTCTATCTTTCCTTCCATTATTGAGTATGAACTGGTCATGTCGTATGAGGTGCCCTATCATCTTCCCTCTTCTTTTTTCTAAGTTCCCCATTAACTGCCTGACCCCGTATCATGGTCGGCCGTCACGCGATAAGTGATAGGATAGTCTACCGAACGGTGTCAGCCCGTGACGGACGCTCTATCCTGTCACTTATCGTGTGATAAGGCCGGCCATGCTACGGGGTCTGGTTTGCCTCACTCTATTCAGCACTTCTTCATCGGTCTAAGTTATTAACATACACATAACATACCACAGCAAAAACTGAGCATATTTATAAACACACTACTGATGTCAATGCCAATAAAGTTCCGAACAAAATTTGTAAGAAGCTTATGGCGTTAAGCAACTCTGAATTTCCAGTGAAATAGTAATGAAGCAGGCGGAAAGTTTCCATTATTCCACGAGTGCCGAACGTTATGTTTAACTTGTGCAAGTTATACTTGAGATTAAGTATTCGAGTTGGCCGAATTGCATCAAAGTTGTCCATTGGAAAAGCAACTCTACCGCTCTCGGTACAAGATTCCAATTGCAATGACAGTTTTATAAAAAGCCGGCCACATTATATAATATCAACCATATATTACATTACTTATTCCTCTGTACGAAGTTTCGCGGAGTTTCTACCTAAGGCTTCTACATTGGACATTCAGCATTTTCGTCATTAGTCAATAAGGACCTTCATTTCGTTCCTGGAATCTGATTATTTGCCGTATTCGTTATAGCTGAAGCACCAGGTTTGCAACGATTGTAAATCAGTACCAACGTGTTCGAGTACTGCGTGACCCTAAATAAGTTGCTTATTTATGTTTTTGATTGTTTTGATGTGAGCCTCGAAATATCCACATCCGCTTCCGCATCCGCGGCATCCCTACATTGGACGTATGGAAGTGATATTGAATTGTGCTATTGCGCACAGTACGATAAAACATTTTTCAGAATACTGTTACCCACATCTACCGATTTGGTAATAACTATTTTATTTGTATAAGATTAAAGTTGAAAATTAAATGAAGGCAATCCGTCTGTCAGTGGTTAACTAACAGGAATCGTACTGTGGGCGCATAGGGGTAACAAATTCTTGGCCAGCTGGAGCCTATACCACAATACTTTACAAGCGTACAATTTGACAAAATTGACAACTTTTTCTATGGAAAATTGTACAATTTTGTCGAATTGTATACTTGCAAAGTTTTGTGGTATAGGGGCCTGAACTCACTTAATTAAATTTTCTTTGAAAGTTTTCCATTGTGAGACGAAAATTAACCATACAGTTCTATGGTTAATGTTTGTGTCACAACGGAACTTTATTGTCTTCTTCAGTTTGTATGGCTAACTACCGACTAACCAGGCTAACTACCTACTAGCCAAGAATTTGGTCCTCACCCATAGATGAGTGTGTTTGAGCGGGATGCCCTGATATTGAGATGGGCTTGGAATGATGTTTTTTTAAGTTGTTAATTAATTATTTTCTTAAGTACCTATATACAAGATGATAACTGACATTAACTAAATTCGCTTGTAAGTATGCATGTAGTATATATTTATTTGTGTATGCAAGTATTTCTTTTATTTATGTATATGTATTTGTGTAAATATGTTGTATATAGGACTACCGTAATGTTATTATTCTTTTTAATTGTTATTTGCACTGCCCACAATCTTTTCCGCTTTGCCTTAAGGTTTGACTGGTAGAGAATGCCATTTGGCATTAAGTCCGCCTTTTGTACGATAAGTTTTCTTTTGTGCAATAAAGTTTAAATAAATAAATAAATTCAATTAAATCTAAGTTAAATCTAAAAAAAAGCCCTGGAGGCATTCTACCGAGGATGGTGGCTTTGGTGGCGGCATTTCCTCGTTGAATTGCAATGCAGCTCGTCTATCATGGGACGGCCGCGACATACTCTCAATTTTTCTCGCATTATACCTCTTGTTCTAAGTGTTCTAATAAGAGAGAGACGGATAGTACGAGAAAAATCGAGAGAGCTCGCGCGCTGTCGCGTGATATCCGTGCTGATGCGTTGCGCGAGAAAGCCGCCAGCTCTTCGGTCACCAGTTACCACCGTCAACCAGACGTAAATGAGATATTTAGTTAGAAACCAAGGGCCAGGTGTGGTCTCCCAGAATGGTAACAATGTTGACTGGATTGAATTAAATTGAAATTGATTTTGAAGCATATCAATATTTTCTTGGCCAGCCCCTTTAAGTATGTTTTTGTGTGTTTTATAAATTAACAGTAAAAATAATTGATGCACGATTTCACATAATCGCTATATGATACAGCCCCGAGATTTTAACCAGTTAAACGGCCCCTAGGGTTAAATACCAGACCAGACCAAAGAGGGCTAATGTAGCGTCTTCACTAGTCTTCAGAAGTTACGCAGTCCTGAAATGGAAGCAGATACTACAACGGAACCACATCCGCTCACTTTCATAGCGAAGCAACATGGATAAGCTTCATACGTGATGTATACTTATATATGACACAACTGGCCATCTCTACTGATACCCCTGCAATAGAGTGTTTAAGTGCAAGTTTGGCCTAGCCAGACATACCAGAACTCACAATAAGGCAAATCCATAATTGTTAGACTCACCGTCGTCGAAATCAATGAGGACTATTACCTATATTATACTATTAATTATGGCCAATTGAGTTGATATTTTGAGTCCTGCGGGCATAGCATGGTTGCTATTTTACCCGCCACATTCTGACAAGTGTGCGAGTGCGAGAGTGACGGATGTCTTATCCATAACGATTAATGATAAAATGGCAACCATGCTACGCCCGCAGTCTATCACACAGCCATATTTGAAATATTGCGTAATTGCCTTAAACGACTGCCAACGTTTTTATAAATTCTTTGATAGCGTATGTCATAAGTCGATAAGTGACCTTCGTCAACATTGAGTAAAAAATAAATAGTCAAAGCGTAGATAATTATACGCGTTAGATAACCTTTGAATATAACATTAACAAGTCTAGACAGCCTATTATAGGCCGCCTGTCACTTAACTAGGTACTCAGCATTTTATTCCCGTGGATAGTTATAAAGTTTGGTACACTCGTATGGTGTAATATCTGGCATCAATCAACGAGAATTGTATGTTGTTATGTTAGATTCCTCTTTGGGCGGGTTGCACCAACTTACGATTATAGACTGACTAGCTACCGCCCGCGACTTCGTCTGCGTGGACTCGGGATAAAAACTATCCTATATTTTAATCCAGGCTATAAACTATCTTCCTGCAAAATTTCATTCAAATCGGTTCAGCCGTTTAAGCGTGATTGAGTAACACACATCCAAACATTTAAACTTTCGCATTTATAATATTAGTAGGATCAACAAGGAACCCTAAGTGTAAGGCCTGAGTGGACGCTCCGCTCAGAGCGGGGCGTGTAGCGTCCATATAAAACAAAAGCAATTTATATGGACGCTCGACGCCCCGCTCTGAGCGGGGCGTCCACTCAGGCCTTACACTTAGTTTCGCCATGGACGTCTGTCCCTCCCTCTGCGGGTTAGCTCATTGACCCTTAATGTACGATTCTTACCAACCGGGCTGGGCCGGAGCGCGCCCTGCGCGCTTTTTACAAGTTGCCAAAGGAATTTGAAGCTTTAATATAGACGTTACATTTCATATTCGAATGTACAACTTGCTGCCGGTCGGCTACTCGCGGACGTGGACTGCTGCGGTCGGCTGTCGTCGCATGTGACCGGCTCCGTCCGGTTTTTGCCTACTGCACTCTTTTAAAACGCGGTCAGCTTCCGCCTGGTGCTCGCGCATACGTTGCGACGCGGCGCCATGCGACCTGGCCCGGCCCGTTCGGTGGGAATCGTATATAATACTGGAATCACAGATAACCTCCAATAGAAAGAGCCTATAGGGCGACGTGCGGTCACCACACATATATGTTTTTGCACTGATAACCCCCCACTACCCCGCGCCATATTGTCAGAATCGACCAGGTACGTGATCTGTACGTGCGTGGAACATCCTGTACATTAAAATTGATTTTGCGCTATAAAAATGAGTACTGCTGTGTGAAGTGGTGTGGAAAAACTCCCAAACGTCTAATTAATTACACAAACGACGAAATAACATTTCACAGGTAAGTTAAATTTATAATGTAAATGTAAATTTCATTCTGTCACGCGGAGTTCATTTTACACTGGTCCATAAGAAGTAGTGAAGTATGCATGTCCCTTTTCATCAAATGGGAATGACAATATACTGCTCCTTTCTCACGAAAGCACGTGACACTCTAGTGATGGGCTAGTGATGCTTTTGAATTTTACCGATTCAGATTCATTTAAAGAAACAATACGCTAATTCATCCATGCTTCCGTGTACTATTTTAATACGACAATTCACTAAAGATTATATTTATATCCTTATCATTGCATTGACAAAAATCTTTTGTTAGAAATCATAGATAATGTATACGATGTAGGTTTAATTAAACTGCACCAAGAAGGCAACGTGGCGGACTGCAACCGTCTTACAAGCTATGAGGTAGAGGGAGACGTATTAAATTACTGTCTCGCTCTATTTTATAGCTTCTAAAGCTAATGAACGGAATATATTATTGTAGTACGGTCGCGTTCTTTAATTTATGACCCTTTTTGCTAAAATATTCTTTGTATTCCTATACAATTTGACAGGATTGTAAACCTTAAGTGGGTCCCAAATTAAACTTCGTGACTGTACCTACAGAACGTCTATCATGAGACGGCCGCGACATACTCTCGATTTTTCTCGCACTGTACCTCTTGTTCTAAGTGTTCTAATAAGAAACAGACGGATAGGATAGAAACACGAATTAATCAATTACATTAATATACATACATATATAATGCATACAATATAAACTTAAATATCCTACTAATATTATAAATGCGAAAGTTTAGATGTTTGGATGTTTGTTACTCAATCACGCATAAAAGGCTGAACCGATTTGAATGAAATTTTGCACGAAGATATTTTATAGCCTGGATTAAAATATAGGATAGTTTTTATCCCGAGTCCACGCAGACGAAGTCGCGGGCGGAAGATAGTTTAAATATAAATAAATATTTGCAGGCAATCTTACACAAATCGACCTAGTCCCAAACTGAGCAAAGCTTGTACTATGGGTACTAGACGACGATATACATACTTATATAGATAAATAAATACTTAAATACGTAGAAAACATGCATGACTCAGGAACAAATATTCATGCTCATCACACAAATAAATGCCCTTACCGGGATTCGAACCCAGGACCTCCGGCTTCGTAGGCAGGGTCACTACCAACTAGGCTACAGAGGTCGTCAACTTACTTATACATACTTATATACGTACAATTATATGTACCCGAACAAAGATATCATGAGGTTCATCAATCTTTAATAGTTAAAAAGAGATGCTTACGCAACTTGCGTTTAAAGGAGAACTAGCTCTGAGCTTGTCTGACGGTAAGAGGGAGATCATTCCAGACGAATAGCAGGAAACCAGTACGGTGAAATAAGACAGAGTTTACGACTCCTGGATGTACGATTGTACGTAGCTTGCAACCAGGAAGGGGTGTAACAATTTTTTATTTTTATTTAAGATATTCCGGTGCAGCTGGGTCGAAAAAGATGGTATAAAGTGTGCACAGAATTTTGAATTTATACACCTTACTTCGCATATGTACACACTGTCTATTCAGGTTTCCACACGATGTTTTTCTACGCTAAATTTCCGAAAAACTCATGAGTATAATCCGAGATTCGATTGACGGTCGCATACTTGAACCGCTCACTAGGATACTATGAGAAATAATGAATTACATGATGAATCCAGCAACATAAAAACCGGCCAAGTGCGAGTCGGACTCGCGCACCGAGGGTTCCGTAAAATTTTCGGTTTTCGTATTTTTTCCTTTATCTGTGCTATAAGACGTTGCTTCGTACCAAATTTCAAGATTCTGAGTTCACGGAAAGTACCCCGTAGGTTTTGATTCCCTTGCGAGTTTCGAAAATTTGCGACATAAACGGCTGTATCTTTTGATTGCGTTGGCTTAGAAGTTTGATTTTTTCACAACTCCAAGGGACAGTAGACTTGAGTATTTGGTATAAATTTTAGCTTGATACCTCCACGCATTCCTGAGAAAAAGGGTCTTGACAGACGGACGGACGGACGGACAACAAAGAGATCCTATATTTTTTTCCTTTTAAGGTACGGAACCCTAAAAACTTGTTGGATGCATTTAGTTTAAATACAAAATACAGTGTGTAGTGGCCTCTATTTTCAAATACCTATCGTAAAATTACATTAATCAAAATTATTTACCAATAGCGCTAGTCAGCACGTTAACGCCCCCTTAAATGATGATGAGGATTATCTATCATCAACGACATAATTTTATCACATTGTATAAATATATTTGCTTTTTTATAACATCGTCTTTATTTGTCTTCCTTACCTATACCAATATTCAAATTATATACATAAGCCTAGCTAGCACATTCGCGTTAATCTCGAATAAACATCGCATTCGTCCTTTCCTAGTAAGTATGTAAATACGAACGGGACGAAGGCTTCTTGTCCGACATAAACACGATAATGCAGTAAATGTTGTAATACACACGATAATGCAGTAAATAACTACTCGATGTGATTCACATACTTTTATATGTTACGTGGTAATCAAAATAGTCGATGAACGAAACATGATAATAATATAACTGTGACAGCCGTTCAAAAATTTAAACCATGTTAACGGGTACCGTACCTACGCCATGTAAAATATTCTACTAACAATTAATTGCGGCACCGCTAAAAACCGTTAGCGAACAACGCGTCCCATCACTACGCTTCTGGCGCCATGATGTGACAAAGCGCGCTAGTTTCGAAACAGCCAATCGCAGCGCCGTTACCGACCTCCCCGCAACCCGCACCTATACCGCTAACTGTGGTGACCTTTGCATCGAACTAAATCGCTTATAGGCTCTATCTATTGGAGGTTATCTGTGACTGGAATGCTATCATTCGGCATGAGCATATAGGTAAATCAATCACACCGTCAAAATGGTAGCACTTTTAAAAAAATAATTTTTTTTTTATAGTGTATATCCCGAACATAACCCACCCCAGTTAATAGTGTTTGTACTCGTACGTAATAACATATTTATGTAATATTTTTCTCGGTAAACCTATGGTGAGGGCTATGGTTCGATAGCTTGTTAACCAACTTAATAAAAGTACTTGAAAACTCCAACGTTTGTACAATTTCGGGTCGATGTAACAACTACGGAACCCTACACTGTGCCTGGTCCGACACGCACTTGGCTGGTTTTTAAGCGTCCCTAGGTTGTTGTGTCAGCTTACCGTATGCTGGCCACCTGCGTGGAAAAAAAATTTTGAAGCAAGTTGAATATTCCTGAACTAGATTTGCAGTTCGTGTGAAAAGTCCACTGATTGGTCTAACCATAATCCAATCAAACACATTTGATTGCAATTGTTCCCGCTACTCGTTTCAGAGTGGATGTCAGCAGACCGCAAACTCGGCCACCTACGAACTAAATTTCCATCTGCTGCACTTGTTAAAATTCACATCGTCAAATCAAATATATCAATTAAGCGACCTGGATGCCTCAATATCGTCGCATTTGTAATGGAAAATGATTAAAAGTGACACAAAATTCCTATCACCGATTTGCCGATTGGTCTGACGGATCTTATCTGCCGAAGTGCACGCCCTTTATATATGCCAGGCAGATAACGAATAAATTGCAAATGTGCTGCGAATTACAGAGTTATATCACTTTTCGGAAGTTCTTGATTAAAAGAGATTTATATTATTTCTGGGAAGGACGGGCTTGCATATCGATATTTGGCGAATTAAGAAGTTTAGAGGATTTGTGACAAGGGTCACAAGCATTACCCAAGTATTTACATGACTGCCCCAGAAGTTATATTTTTAACCCCCGACGCAAAGATAGGGGTGTTATAAGTTTAACGTATCTGTGTATCTGTCTGTGGTATCGTAGCTCCCAGACGGATGGACCGATTTGAATGCGGTTTTTAATCGAAAGCTGATATGATCTCAAGTGTTCTTAGCCATGTTTCATGAAAATCTATTCAACCGTTTTTGAGATATTGGACTTCGAAATGAAAATGTCGGGGGTTTTTCCACTTTTCTAAGTTGTAGTTCTTCGAGCGTATGTACAAACGCCAACACAGTTAACTTACCATTCTGTATTTATATAGAACCTTATTACAGTGCACATAAAGTGCACGGATAGTCAGTCAGCTGTGTTGTCGATAGTACGTAGACAAGAAAATTCTATTTCATGGGCTACGGTCCAGACGGCTTGAAGGATTTTGACATGTATGAGGTATCGTCGGATTGCGTGTGACAAAGGCTATAAGCCTATAATATGCGAAAATAGCAGTTGGGTTTTTTGAAAAATCTTTAGTTTTTTGCTAAGTTTCTTTAGGCATTACAATTTTATTAAGAAATCAGAAAAATTTAATTTGCGTCAGATACAGTCATAGGGTTTCTATAAAAATGTTGCCCACAGTGTATCTAGCCTCGAGAGAAAACAACGGTCTAAGAGCCAATTTCTGAGGCTACGTTTAAAAACGTTCCCCTCGAGCACTTTCATTATTTCGAACTCAATCGGAGATATTCAAATGAATGGTTAGACAGGATAAGATAGATTACCCTAGAAACCGATGATCATGCATGAATAACGTTAAGGTTATGAAAGGGGATGAAGCGAAAGATCTGTGTCAGGAACTCGGTGTTCAAGAGGAATTCGGTTATAATGATAACCTACCCTTCGTCGAAAAAGGCTTGATAATAAATATATGAACGTTCATTTATGTGTTGTAGCAGCGGTGCGAGTGCGACATGCACGACGGCCCTGATTGGCAGGGCTGACAGCAACGATGTGATTGGTGGATTTATGTAGCTTGCCTGTCACGTTCCCGGCTTTGCGATGGATTTAATTATTCTAATTGGAAATGGCAGCTAATTGAAGCTCATTACATAACCAAATCTAATGAGACCACTTTTTATTTTTATTTTTTTGTGTTGGCAACCAGGCCCCATGTTGGGCGCCACTATTATAACAAGTGCTGCCAAATGTAATGCGAAACTACTTGCCCGCAATAGGTTTTATTAGAATGTTGGGGGCAGAGCCTCACGTGGTGGTGTGCCGGTGAATGAAGCACGTGGGTCGGTTTGGGCTCGCCCGTTCGATACTGCGGAGGCTGCGCGCTAAGCTCACGCCCGGAACTCGCTCCACACACCAAATTATTCAGATCTCCCCGCCTCCCCCGCTACTCTACCATCCTGACCAGCCGAAGGACCGGCGCCGAAAATCAGAGTTTCTCCTTTAACTGGACAGCTTGCTGCCTCGACCATTTACGCATGACCTATGGCGCTGCAGCTATGTTCCATTGATTGCGATATTGTGATAGGTCTACTCTGTCTGGTCGGTCGCGAGAGCTCTCCCGGTGCTGAGCGTACGTAATGACGGCTGTTTTGATTTACGATTCGGTTTTCGTTCGTAAATTGCAAAGAATATTTTTAGGATCCTCCGGTATAAATAAGAGAAACTTTGGTCGTAGAACAGTCACATAACTTTGCAAAAACTTATTTTCTTTATTTAAGTGTCGCATTTATGGCTTCATGAAATATGTCCCAGTGCTGTGAAATCCAGGAGATTGATTACTCGTATTCTAATTAAGAAGTCCGAGTACAGTTCTCTGTAACTGGTTCCAAACCGACAAAAAAGTGATTCGAACCGGGAACAGTCCACTAACATAATTTAAAAAGGGCAGATACGTCGTCTTTATGCTATGTAGTTAAGCTTATTCTGCCCTAGTAAAGGACAATAGTTCTCGTCTGCCAGTTGGCCTGTTTTATTTTTAGTTCGTCCTGTAGGGAAGCGGTTCCGCTGGGGGCCGACCGCCATTATTCGTACTCGGATCAACGAAGGCAGACTTGACAGTATTTCGAACTATATAGTGTATTTTTTCGACGCATTACGCAAAAGTCCGCTGCTTCGGCTTCTTCCTTGATTTGAGAGAGGCATACTTTTATTAATGTAATTGGATCGAAAATACAAGGGCATCTACTATAATCATAACCATTTATTTATTTCTGAGTATGTATATATAAGTAATTACTTTTGACCGAATTGTTAAAGAAGCAAGTTCTCAAATGTTCGTCATGTGTTTTATCTAACTTCTATGGTATTCATTTATTCAGTTCTGAGTAGTATATATAATTGCTTTTCACAGAATTATAAAAGGAGCAAGTTCTTGAATCTTCGTCATGTTTTTATTTATATTTCCTCCCTATGTTATCTGATATCGTTCTTTTTTTTCAAAGGGGCGTATTTATCTGGCCAGGATTTAATGTCGGTATTCTCGAGGATTCGAAGAAAGCCCTCTACTGTAGATTATTTTATTATCTAGTGAATCGTTAATCTTTTATCAAACTTGGCACAATTAAGTCTGTTTCGACCCTTACCCAATCATGACAAATAGTAGCACTGTCGCGAAATCCGACTAGGCCTTATTCCCGCACTTACACTGAATTGTCGACTTTTATTCCATAACCATTAAACCCAAAATCCTATAATCTACCATTACGCTACAGGGGAACTTAAACAGTTTTCGGTGGACCGTATTCCTAACGTGATAAGGTTGAGTTTAGTATCAGAATTGTCCGAAGGCGCGAAGTAGATGTAGATCGTGGATAGATAAAGTGTCCGAGATAAGATGGGTCATTGAACTCGGGATTCAGAAATTCTTTCAATTCTTATGTTAATTTGGCTTCGATTTAAAAAGGTTAGTGTTACACTGGTTTGTTTTAGTGTTGCGCGATTGAAATGAAGGTGCAAGATGGAATAACAAGAGCGGTGTTTTACGATTCTTGTAATTCTGACCTTTCGATTAAAATAAGCTTTATTATCGGAAGCGGAATGGGATATCGATTGTTGTTTCCCGAAAAAATATTTAAAAGATTTCAAATTCATTCACGTGATGAAATATGAATCGAAACGAATGTATGAAAACATATTAAAGACTACATGAAAAATACGAATCGAATTTGCAAAAGTAGCTAAGCTATAGAGGGCTGAATAAAGTCACTGGTCGTACCTAATATTTCTTAGAAGCGTAGATATCTTTTTTCAAACCTTTTAGAATACCATAGATAATAAGAGAACAATAAACAATATTATAGTATGCGATATTAAAATTATCCTTAGGTACTAACCTAAGGATAATTTTAATATCGCATGTATACTATACATGTTTGTGTTTTGTTTGAAACACTGTAAATAAATATATTCCTGACAATAAAAGATATTGTTACTTACTTGCTATCGTATCGTTGTTTCTAAATATATTACAGCATAATACCTAGTAATTATTATTTGACCTTTGAATCACTTACGGTGTAAAGGTCTGCGGATGTCAGCATATTAATCATAGTAATTCATATAAACAAGCTACATATATATTTGGAGACTAGCTTCTGCCCGCGACTCCGTCTGCGTGGAACTCGTTTATATCGCAGCTCCAAGTCTATACAAACTTTCAACCCCTATTTCACCCCCTCAGGGGATTATTTCCGAGATAAAAACTAGCTCATGTCCTTCCCAGGGACTCAAACTATCTCTATACCTACCAAATTTCATCTAAATCCGTTCAGCGGTTTAAGCGTGAAGAGGTACCAGACAGACAGACAGACACACTTTCGCATTTATAATATTAGTATGGATGATAAGCCGGTCCACGACTTTGGAATTTGGAAGCATCCGTTTGTTTTCTATTTATTTAGATAACTGGCTTCCGCCCGCAACTTCGTCTGCGTGGGCCCGGGATAAAAACTAACCTATATTTTAATCCAGGCTATAAACTATCTTCGTGCAAAATTTCATCCAAATCGGTTAAGCCGTTTAGGCGTGATTGAGTAACAAACATCTAAACATCTAAAATTTCGCATTTATAATATTAGTAGGATTAGGAAAAAGTTTGTGAACGACAATACAATTCGTTTTTCTTTTTTAGTTCACGTAAAAAAACCAAGGACATTACGGTCAACAACGGTAGGCAATAAACGGTCTGATCGCTAATGAGCGATCTGTTTCAGACAACCTTTGCCTTACGACTTTTTTACGTTAGCCAGCAATTATCGAATACAATGATACTGAATATTATCACTTTTTAATATCTGAAAATATCTTTGATCTGAAAATAGAGTATTATTATTATTATTAATAATAATCCCCAAATCGCCAATGCAAACGAGGGGGATTATAAGTTTAAATTGTGTATATGTGTGTCTCTTTCGCAAATGTGGCGTCGTAGCTCGCAAACGGAGGAACAGATTTGAGTACGATTATAAAACCATATTCTTGTCTATCAAGATGGTTGTTAGCTATGTTTGTTGTGTCGTGTTTTTTTTATTCGTTCGTTAGTTCTGTTAAGATCCCGCATCTCGAATGTGACGACCGACTAACTAAACGATACAATTCAAATGGCTTCCGATAAGTTTTTTATACAACGACAGTGGCAAACAAGCGTACGGCCCGCCTGATGGTAAGCGGACACCGCAGCCTATAGACGCATGCAACTCCAAAGGAGTAACATGGGCGTTGCCGACCCTTGATATGTTTGAGGATTCGCCGTGTCGACAGCTGAAGGAACAAATTCCCACGCTCTCAACACAACGCATCCTCGGGAGCTCTGGCGACCTTGCTCACCACCAGGAACACAACACTACTACAGAGCAAGTAGTAGTGTTATGGCTGTGGTCCTCTGCAAGGCGGAGGTACTTCCCAGTTGGGCTGCTCCAAATTCGAGCGGGATGACATTTCGCTGTGCCCTACGTCACTAAACCCAGTAGATTGTAGTGGTAGAAATCTACATGAAATTTCATTTTTCTCACATTAATATGTTTTAGCCCCAACGCGCAAAGTGCTTTCTCGTTCAGTATTGAGGTAGCATTCGTAAATTGCGTCCCCGATCATTCGAGGGTAACAGTCGACGATTACTGACAACTTTGTCAATAAGGATGATTAGGGGAAATTTTTCGGCGAACCTTTTTAATTGCAGTCCCTTTGATTTTAATTGTCGATTGTTAAAATTGTGCTTCGGAATTAAAATTGAATATTTCGTCAAAATTATAGCGATCGATCGATATTATCATAGCAAGTGAAGGATCAAAGAGTATCATAGCCAATTCTATATGCCGAAAGAATCCACGGTTTCGAGAAAATGGTCCTACGTCCGCGGCTAGCTTACTTACCTATTGGATAAGCCTATAGCCCAATGGAAACGTAAGAAGCGTCATACACCATTAGAAAAGTTTTTATCTCAAAATTTATCTCAAAAACGGCTAAACAGATTTTCATAAAACATAGCTAAGAACATTCGGGATCACATCAGCTTTCGAATAAGCAAAAACGCATTCAAATCGGTCCATCCGTTTGGGAGCTACGATACCACAGACAGATACACAGACGCAGACACGTTAAACTTATAACGCTCCTCTCTTTGCGTCGGGGGTTAAATAAATCTTGCTAAAACCCCATCTGGTTAAGTATGGCAGAAGACAGAAAGCAGATAGCGTCAAGGTAAATCAATCGCTATTTCGCTCAGGGTTAAAAATGCAACGCACATGTTTGTGAAGACCAAGATAACGCTAGATCATCCCGACAATAAGACTGCGACTACCTGGTCCGATCTGACCTTTTAGGATCTTTACCTAAAATCCGTTGAAAAACTGCACTTTTTGCTGCAAGCTGCAAGAAATGCAACAAAAATGAACCATCCCCGGGTAAAACACCCGAGCACAAGACGTGTATTTCCGACCAAACAATCCGGCTAGCGAACAATACTACTCGCTCGAAGCAAATAGACCTATCTCCTGCACTTTTCCTATGAACATGTGCCCTTTTGTTACTGGAGCCCGAATATGACACACGACCACGTAAAAAACCCACCCTAATCCTTAACCCGCACATTCGAAATTGAACTCTGAATCTATAGCCGTAAAGTAGGAATTGCATGATCCGTTTATAATCTTTGCACACATTGCGTCCCGGTTTGAACTTTGACTCGACGTCGACGCGTCCTTTTCGAAAAAAGCTTTGCCTATTGGAAAATGCTGCTTACCTGTGAAAGATTAAGGTTCATTATTCCATTGTGAATGCGATTCTTTGTTAAAATTCATGCTGGTTTCGGTAAAATGTGCCCACGGCACGTGCGTTCCTTTTGTCGTTCATGCAACTTCGCATTACTTGACATTTTCTTTTGTAGGATATTCTAAAAGATTGCTATTATGTTTGTGGTTACTGCGGGTCGGGAAGGGTTCGGGCATTTCACACTTGACTTCTGTAGGATAAAAGTACCTAATCCGATTTGCATATACATATTTCATATTGTCCTTGTCCAAGCGCTACCGTATATAAGTGTAAAAACTGGCATGAACTATTGAATACATATAGTGCAGTGGTTCTACTTATGACTTTAAAAAAATATCGAGATGTTCTTACATTTCGTTCATACATATACATATACAATTGTCAGCGTATGATAATAAAACTGACTGCGACGATCAATCGGCTTCGTTTTCAATCATTATTCCACCAATATTCAGAATGGACGGTGTTGGTATATTAGCTTGTAAAGGTGTATTATAAATTGTCGAAAACGAGACAAGTCGCGGGCTCCGCAGGTCAATCACGTAACATATTGTACGTACGTTAGGTAGATGTACATTTGATCCAAATGTACATTTTTATTTTTTTGCCGTCATTTTATCGTTATTTTTAGGGTTCCGTACCCAAAGGGTAAAAACGGGACCCTATTACTAAGACTGTACCTCAAGAAACGCTAGACAGTTGAAATTTTCACAGATGATGTATTTCTGTTGCCGCTCTAACAACAAATACTAAAAACAAAATAAAATAAATATTTAAGGGGGGCTCCCGTTACAACAAACGTGTTTTTTTTGCCGTTTTGTCTGTCGCCAGGCTGTATCTCAAGAACCGCGATAGCTAGACAGTTGAAATTTTCACAGATGATGTATTTCTGTTGCGGCTATAGCAACAAATACTAAAAACAAAATAAAATAAATATTTAAGGGGGGCTCCCATACAACAAATGTTTTTTTTTCAGGCTGTATCTCAAGAACCGCGATTCTGTTGCCGTTATAACAACAAACTAAAAATAAAATAAAATAAATATTTAAGGAGGCCTCCCATACATCAAACTTTTTTTAACTGTTTTTATAGATAATGGTACGGAACCCTTCATGCGCGAATCCGACTCGCACTTGGCCGGTTTTTTAAAGCCGGACTCGCGCTTGCTACAGCTTACAGAGCCCCCCAAGTTTATGTCTGAAGTTCTTGGTGAGACATTACATTTCGATTCATAATTAATCATACGCACAGTCAGCGTCATATAGTAGGCTACCTTGGCTGCTATCTACTAACTATATGACGCTGACTGTACGTAGTCATAACTTTAACATTCATAGAAGTGCAGCTTTGCTCCACCCACGACGAGTTCTGCTATCCACCAACCCCAGCGCCTCAAGTCCCGAAACCCATCATACGCCCTCCTGGGTCATCCATAGTCTTAATGTGTCCGAAACTTGGAAAAAATTATGGACCACTGCTAACTTCTGCACGGAGACTATAGACCCCACTCGCCAACTTCCAGGGTCTGGCCTGCCTCGAAAACAATGGTGCCGCTTAAATAGGCTTAGGACTTGGCCACGGCCGCTGCCACTACTTCCTGCACAAGTGGGGGTGGAAGGCCTCCGCCTTCTGCGAATGCGGTGAAGATGTTCAAACGACGGAACATATCGTTCAACGTTCCCCCTTGCACTCTTATCCAGGACCAACCGAACACCTGCTGCACCTTACACCCGACGCAGCTGCATGGCTCAACACCCTGAATTTTGACATTTAAATACTGACTAAATTAATGTCCTTAACATTTGTTACTCATTTATCGAATATCGTTAATGTGAAACTAAATTGCCTATTTTAAATGTACCTATGCCATACGATTAAATAAATACGTAGGACTGCAGCAAAATTTAATGCATAATTAGATTTAAATAGTTGGTATTCCGCCTGAACAGACTAGATACCAAATATAGTTGCTAAATGCAAGGAAACCAAGATAACTATATCTGGAGGACAATGGTTGCTAGATTATTGTCCCGAACAATAGTATCTTCCAAACACAAATAGCCACAAGTCACCAGAATTCTCTATTAATATACTTCCTATTGTGTAAGAACTAAATACGTACGTATTCATTGTGTTCAATACTAAAAGAAGAAGGTAATAAACGCCTCAGCCTTATAAAGACTTGATGCTTTTCAAATATGGCTGCAAAATGTCAGCAGTACAAAACATCTATTATCTCTGATTTGTTTCTGTTACACCTACGTAAGTTTTAGTGTGTCAAAGGTTATGGTACTGTGACACATGGAAATTTTATGTCAATATACACGTTAGTTTAGTTTTAGGTACGAAGTTTGAGTGGACTCATGTTAATTTCCATCTGTGGTCTTCATCATCGATTCCACTCCACCAAATTTATGATTTCCGGGTGTAAATACACGAGTCATAATAGAAAATACCGAAATAACTACATGCGTGTCTAATAAAATTGAGGAGTTCCCTCAATTCCTCATGGATCCCATCACCTAACTGGCATTTTGAAAACAATGGAGCCAATCTGGAAGCATAATACTTTCAAATAAAAAATAAAAAATACGAATCGGTTCATAAATCACGGGTTCTGAGGTAACAAATATTAAAAAAAATATATATAAAAATAAAATACAACCGAATTAAGAACCTCTTTTTTTGAGAACAAAAAGATCTCTATAGAGACGGATAAACCATCGCTACTTCGTTTGTTTGATAGTCTAGTTTCGTGGCAGGGGTTTTACACCCACTGGACTACCACGGTTATCTCGACTATCACGGCTAGGCTAGGGATAGAACTATTTAGAATATAATAATTACGACGTCCATTTAGCCTAGTTGGCAGTGACCCCGCCTACGAAACTGGAGATCCTGGGTTCGATTCCCGGTTAGAGCATTTATTTGTGTGATAAATAAATAAATAATAAATATAAATATAAGGGGACAATCTTACACAAATCGCACTAGCCCCATAGTAAGCTCAATAAGGCTTGTGTTACGGGTACTAGACGACGATATATTTAATAGATATAAATACTTAAATACATAGAAAACATCCAAGACTCAGAAACAAATATTCATGCTCATCACACAAATATTTGTCCTTACCGGGATTCGAACCCAGGACCTTCAGCTTCGTAGGCAGCGTCACTACCCACTAGGCTAACCGGTCGTCAAATGTCGTCGTGATGAGCACGAATATTTGTTCCAGAGTCATGGATGTTTCCTATGTATAAATATAAGTATTCATTTATCTATATAAGTATGTATATCGTCGCCTAGTACCCTTTCACCACAAGCTTTGCTTAGATTGGGACTAGGTGGATTTGTGTAAGATTGTCCCCACATATTAATTTATTTTATTAATTAATTAATGTCATACAACAAAGAAAAATTTACCGTTATGATAGAAACATAGAAAAAGATTTTATACCAATTTTCGTAAGTTTCCGTGAACGAGTGCACAGCATATCGAACTAACATTAGCGAACGAGCGAGACAACATTTTAGGGGTGACATTCGCCTTAAGGCGTATGATGCAACAATCTTGCATAAATTCGCAATGTGCCTAAGTTTGGACGAGCTTAGATGATATCTCAGTAACTTCAGGGGGCGTTGTTGTAAGCAATTCGTTCCGAAGTTCTAAATACTCCCAAGGTGTTTATATACACTGTCTCGCTAATGCAGGATGAGCAAACGAAATTTTAACTGTAAGAGATGGGTATTGTTCTAAAAAGGAACCATTGTGGTGCCGTATTTGGAAATTAAAAACCAAGATCCCTAATCGTAATAGCTTATTTCATATCACTAGAGTTGATCAGGGTGTAAATTACTGGAATTAAGGTCTCAAGCCTTGGGATTTGGACGTTAAATCTTTATTGAGAGAAGTTTTCATTTCTTTTAGAGGATGTTACCGCTTTTTCCCTCTACACTTCCTTTAATTATTCCTTTAGATGTTACAACGTCTGGATGTGGCTACAGCAAATGGCGAGCGAAGTTATCGGATCGATGTCCGGTGTATTAAAGATGCAACGGCTATCCGCAGCCTTCGGCAAGCGAATTAGATGGCGCAAGGAATCGATTACCTACTGTAAAGGCGAACCCTGCGAAAACTTGGAATCCCACCCGGAGCAGTACGTAAAAAAATCCCTTTGATTGGAAATGTATTATTTTACGTTACTGCTTAATACATAAATTACCTTCGGTCACAACACACTTCAACCATACTCCTCCCTCTAGACCGCATTCAACGGAGAGCGATTCGAATTGTCTGCTGCCAGCGTGTTTCCGATCGGCTTGATTCCTTAGCACTGCGTAGAGATGTAGCCTCGCTTTGCATATTCTACCGCATGTACAATGGGGAGTGTTCCTAAGAATTGTTCGGATTAATCCCCGCCGCTACCTTCCGCCATCGCCCTACGCGACAGCTTTTCCATTCTCACCACGTAGATGGTTGGCAGTCCTCAACTGTGCGTTTCTCCCGAAACTTTCTGCCTCGCACAGCCAAACTCTGGAATGAATTGTCGCCTGCGGTATTTCCGGACCGTTATAACCTTCAAGCCTTCAAGAAAAGAGCGTACTCCCATCTTAAAGGCCGGCAACGCACCTACAACTCCTCTGGTGTAGTAAGTGTCCATGGGCGTCGATTATCGCTTACCATCAGGTGATTCGACTGCTCGTTTGCCTCCTATATAATAAAAAAAAAAAAAACGGGGTGTAGTTCCCCGGCGATTTTGGGCCGGCTATTTGAAACCCAGCACATGCGCCACGTGTCGCCGTCTTAACGTGTTATTGTGTTATAAGTTTTGTAGATACATATATTGATATGTATATTAGTCTGTAAAGGATTTGTAAATATGGGCTTGTTGTCTGACGCAAATACATAAATAAATTGTCGACTTACGACGACAAGCTATTATAACCCGATACCACACTGTGATAAACGTTCAAATAAGTTTCAAATGTTACACTTTTACGTCCATGAAGTAAAGTCAACGTCCAAGATAGTTTTACACTTTTAGACCTTGTTCCATTGTAATTGTAATAAGGCGAGAAACGTATACATATCGTGGACGTGGGCTGTTCTACAGAATAAATCGCGTGTTTAGGTTTGCCGAAAGAGCCTAAACGTGACTATCCCTTTCTATCGCTTTCGCACGCAACGCGCTGCGATAGAACGCTTGCCGTGCGTTAACATGCCCCCTGGGGCCGCTAGGCTTGTTGTACTTGTTGCGACGCGACTAAATCACGGAGTGAGCCACCCCTGGCTGTATCTAATCAGGTTCGCCATACGGTGCGATGTATACATATAGCTATAACGTGTGTCTCTTGTTACAGTGTCGTGACACCGCGGATTTCCTGCCATTGTGAGGTGAGTGTTTGAACCCGACGGCCCCGTTTTCGTGCTGTATTCGATGCGACCGCCATGGTGCAAGAAACAAGTTATTAAGCGGGTGAATCAGCAGTTTAATTAATTCCAGAATAGGAGGTAGGTAATAACATGATGATGAAATAAAAGGGGGTTTTTATAGGTACAATATTTGCTAGTAGATATGACTTATGAGAACAATATTATTCTTTTGCTATTCCGCTAAAAAAACGTGCAGGTCTATTAGCGATGATGAGATACACCTATTTGCGTGTTTTTGCATGCGGTTAATACGCCCACCTTCCTTTCGCACGTGCAAACATGCAAATAATTACACCTAACCACCACAAATAAATCTTGACACGTGTTTCGCCTCTCTACGAGGCATCAGGAGATGCTGGGTGGCTTGTGACGTCACAGCTAGCTTGATACTGTGGCTTTGTTCTTATATTATATTGTTCCTTGAACCCTGCGTGGTATAAAACGTTAGAGTACGGTTAGTACGGCAGTCAAGGCCAGCGCTGGGCAAGGCCGGGGCGTTCACCCGACGGAAATAGATCTCAGCTGATGCCCACACCTTCCCGTTTGTTTTGCTTTGGCCTTTGACACACACACACACACACACACACACACACACACACACACGCACACACAAACCAACAGACACATTCGAACGGATAAACAGAAAAATTTAAGGGGCTGCTCTTTCTATAAATTAAGGATACTGGATCCTGATTTTTGTATTACGAAGGTCGCAAACAAGCATGCGGCCAGCGTGGTAAGCGGATATGGTAGTTTAGAAACGCTGGCAGCTCCAGAGGTGTTATAAGGGCGCTGCCGACCATTCATTCATCTGAGGATACGCTACGGTAATGGGCGAGCAGTTGATACTAATTATTTTATAACATGTTATCACAATGTACACAGTTTTGACAATAAATGTGTCATCTTATCTAACGGAAATGAGGTTGTGACCTACAATGAGGCAGGCTGTATGCTGGTTTTACACTGTCATGAATCATGCATGATATATAAAAAGAACCACTCTTTACAGGCCGATTAACGTTAAATAGGCGCCGGCAGCTGTCATTCAATAGAAAACTGTCAAACTTACCATAAAATCAAATTACCGGACGTGACTTCAGATTACCGACGGTATGAAACAACTGACCCTTGTTTGGGGCAACTTGGGTAAAACTTGGGTAACCTTAAAAGGTAGTTTTAGCTAGCTGAAAGCGCAACCCAACCATCCGTGATATCCAAGAACTGTGCCACAAATAACTCAATACCATTGGCAATAGGGTAAACGCACTGTTCGAGGGCACTGCTCGAGGCGTAACTAGCTATTACTACCCACTAGCTATTACTAGCTATCACAATTTAGAAATTGTTCGAGTTAAAGTACCACGCGCCTAGCATAATGATTTTGTGTCAGTCGAGCCGAAAAATTGTCTGCGATTCAATATCCTCGGTTTAATTAAGTATACTCCATTATCTTTGAAAATGTGATAAATAGTATCTTAGTTATGCTTCTCCGGGACTCTCCCCATCCATATCCAAAAGTTAAACATATATGATAAAATAAATTATTGCTTACAAAAAGTATTCATCTCAATGTAATTACAATTACAATTAGCAATAAAAAAATATTATTCGACACAATTTGTACAGGAAGACCCAAGTAATGGGCACGTGGATTTAGCCATAGTACTCTTTTGGAAAAAATTGTAACCTTTTATGGTATAAGAGTGCCCGGGCCGACTGCATAAGCATTGAAGAGCGCCAAAATTTTGTTCTGCTAGTAACCGAAAATTACTGGATCAGTATTATTATCTTTTGCAACAAATCGCGCATAAATATCTGACTCGACTCTATTTCTAGTGTCGTTAGGACGTGTCCGATATTTTTGCTGGCTTCGTTATGGCAGTTGGCCACGCAAAAAGGGGATTGCGGTATTTAGTCGCATCCCTTACGAAGTGCATATATCTTCCTCTTCTTATCTTGCACCATCAACGTAATAGAAACGATGTTTAACTATCCGTGGCATCGTAACTGCACCGCCGATAACTCAATGCTATCCCCCCATTAGGGTAAACGCACCGATCGAGGAATAAATAAACGCCCACGGCCCGCCTCACCGCCCACTTGTTCTGTCACTATCACTATTTGTTGGACGCTTGAACGTGCACTGGCAGAACTACTTGCGTAGGTCTACTAACGGCCCGGCCACGACATTGCGCGAATTGCGGTGATTTTGACAGGCGGTGGCGATAGTGTCAGATAAGCCCACTTCCGCATTTGGAGGTGCGGAGACCATGCGGTATCAGTAAGAGCCGGTATCGCTTTACTGCGCTACATTTTAATATTTTGATCGAGTGTTTCCGGATAAGCGTGGGCTGCGCGGAAGCGCGGGGGAATATTTATCCCTAAAGTTGACAAAATAAAACCGTGCTTTCAATGCCTGCACAGACGACAAAAAACCGCCATAGAAAAAAAGCTTCGTTGACTAAAAATCTGCTTTTAAAGATACACTGCCAAGTATAAAGTGAAGTTTTGTTCAGAAACATTCTTAACAAACTACCCAGAATAGTTATACATTAACCTCGAGTTTATTTGGATCCGGCTGTGCTAGCCCCTCGGCCATAAATCTCGCATTAGTTGTGTTCAATATGCAGCGATTTGAGAGTCAAATCGAGGAAACTTTCCAACTGTTCCTGCCAGTTCTGGGTTGCCCGAGATCGCAATTGCAACGAGTAGTGACTAAACTTTACTACATAGGCACTTACTATAGTAATAGTCAGAAAGAGAATAGCACATTACATAAATAGGGCGGTAAAACAAAGATGCAGATCAAGGCAAGGACGATAAATATTCAATCTATGTTCTCTTATAATCGGTGTATACAAAGTTTTACGTCTCCCCCTGGTCACAAAGTGGGAGTGTCTGCTCGCTTAGCGGGCGGTATTGCCGCTTTATGGTCAGGTGTGACGTAAATATACACTACATCAAGTCGGGCGAGCTATGAGTAGGTACCTATATATATTTAATCATCCTTCTAGCTTTTTTCCCGGTTAAGCCCTAAAGGAGCCCCGGGGTACGCTTTGGCACCTATATATATTTATAGAGTGACTAGCTTCCGCCCGCGACTTCGTCTGCGTAGACTCGGGATAAAAACTATCCTATATTTTAATCCAGGCTATAGTGTGTAACGCTTCTGTTTAATTGCTGCGAGGCTCTCGTTGAGTGCAGTGCAGCAGCCAAAGTTGATTACTCTTTAGCACCACCCAGGGGACACGTGCAGGGTATCTAAGGTAGTATTCCTGCGGACGCGAGTAATCGTTGCCCCCCACACAATAGAAGGGTCAGATCTCCCAAGACGACACTGGTGATGCAATATTAACCGGCTACGTACTGGCCACGGCCGTTGCGCTCAATATAAACATCGTTGCGGTTGGGTGGAGTCACCAGCTTGCCCCTGCGGTGCCGACATACAGACCATCCAGCACATCATCGAGCACTGCCCCTTAACGCGCTACGCCGATGGCCCCCCAGAAGACCTGATCACCCTTAGCGACGAAGCCATCAAGTGGCTAATCAGCCTTAATATGAACTTATAGTGATTATATGTATATGCTACTTTGTGTAAATTTGTCATCCTGTTTGCCATACGATTAAATAAATAAAATCCAGGCTATAAACTATCCTCGTGCAAAATTTCATTCAAATCGGTTCAGCCGTTTTAAGCGTGATTGAGTAACAAACATCCAAACATCTAAACTTTCGCATTTATAATATTAGTAGGATAAGTATGTGGTTTGAATAGACCGCAATGACGTATTCAATGAGTAAACGACAAAAGGATAGTGTATTAGGTACCAACCAATGCTTCCAACGTTCCCTAATTGTAAACGTAATCAGAGCTCGTTTAACCATCACGGAGCGAGGTAACATGGAAGTATTCCGCACTATGTAGTACTGGAAAGAACACTTGAATCAATGACACGGCATTATTCAGTAAGTAAGAAAAGCCGCTCACTTGATTTCGAATTATTAAAAAAGGTAGCCTGAATTGCTTTGTATTTTTATCAAGGCAGCCCATACTTCGCTTGGCAACCACAGTTGCCACAATCAGTTTGGGGGTGCGCGAAATGGCCAACTGTGGTTGCCACAAGCAAGTGAGTAGGTAAGCTGGTGCAACTCGTGTTAAAACTGGAAAGCGCACTATCCCAAGGTGCGTGTCAAAATTAAATTAAATTAATGCTGACAGCGCGTCTTGGTCTGCATTTAGCAAAGAACGCAACTAACGCAAGTAAACACGGAATAAAGTAGCTCCAGAATATCCATTCTATATGTACTGGTGAAAGTTTTTATGTAATCGGCTGTGTTTTATCTAAATCCCTACAATAAAATCTTATACAAAGCTAAAGCTTTAGCTTGTATAAGATTTTGTAGCTGCAATTCATAGACTTTTCTCCTTATTAATATTATTATAGAAGACATTGTCTATCATTTATGTGCATCCTGTATATTCATTTGTTCTAGACACATCAACAGTGCATAAACAATAGAAGTATGATGATTGATGACAGTTCATTAATATTTATAGACACACACCACACTTATGCACCAATAACAGGCATGCATCACTTAAACATTTCGGATTCTACGAAAAGAAATCGTTGAATCAGGGAATTCCACAGAATGTAATTCCGCAGTTTTTTAATTTCTTAGAAAGCATTTGTCTTTTAAAACGTCAACGCTCAATTCAGACGTGACTTTACGAGTTCCTCATACGATGGACTTTACGAAAACCCTTTTAAATAAATACATTTCTACGAAACAATTGCTGCCTACAAAGCTTAAGGTCCCGGGTTCGAATCCCGGTAAGGACAAATATTTGTGTGATGAGCATGAATATTTGTTTCTGAGTCTTGGATCTGTTCTATGTATTTAAGTATTTATATCTATTAAATATATCGTTGTCTCGTACCCATATCACAAGCCTTATTGAGTTTACTAAGGGACTAGGTATAGATTTGTGTAAGATTGTCCCCTTATATTTATTTATTACTAGCTGATGCCCGCGGCTTCGCCCGCGTGGTTATAGGAAAATGTAACATATTGAATTTTCCCGTGGGAATTAGAGGTTTCCCGCTGGAAAAAGTAGCCTATGTCACTCTCCAGCTTCTAAACTATCTCCATACAAAAAATCACATCAATACGACGCTCCGTTGCGACGTGAAACACACTTTTATATTATTAGTAAGGATTTATTTATATCTATTATTTATATGGCAATATCTGGCAATTACAAAATACTGTAGTTAAACTTTGGCAATCTAAAGCATCCTTCCGGGTACTTAGCAACTGCATTCGTTAGGTATTGAAATTTTTAACCTAACCGTGTATTCTTATCGTATAGTATTTCGCAAAATGAAACATTCTGTGATGGCCGCTCCACACGATGGGCCATCCTGACACATCATACAGGACGCAACTTATGCGTTAAAGGGAGTAAGACATATTTATGTCTCGTTCTACCGCATAGCCGCGTCCTGTATGATGGGTCAGGATGACCCATCGTGTGGGGCGGCCATGAAACACCGTGATCTAATTTGCCTACTAGCTGCTTCTTGCCCGCGACTCCTTGCGCGTGGAACTCGTTTAGCTCCATAGAAACGTTCACCCCATTTTACTACCTTTAGGGGATGATTTCCGGGATAAAAACTATGTCCTTCCCCGTGACTCAAACTATCTCTATACCAAATTTCATCTAACTCGGTTCAGCGGTTTAAGCGTGAAGAGGTGACAGACAGACACACTTTCGCATTTATAATATTAAATATGGATTTTATTTAGGAGAGCGCTATCCAGTTGTATTTAGGTCGAACTATTCCTCGTGATATAATCGTCCCACTAATGGAACTGTCTGTCACATTAACTGCCACACACGTCATCCTCCGCAGTTGATGGATTCTGACCTTTAATGCCTTTTATCTAGGTCTAGATTGCAGGTGTATTGTGTAGAAATATACGAGGTTGGGTTGTTAAACGGTCTGTTGGTGAAATTAGCTTTTACCGTACGCTTTTGTTTTAATTAAGGTTTTATGCCTGCGCAGGTAGTCAAAGTACAGAGCTCCCGGCGCTCAGAATTTTTTTTCTGGTGGATTAGTTTGGACTTTTGAATCAAGTTTGGTGTCGTTATCGGGTAATTAGGTGATGCCCAATTCATTCCTCATTCCAGTTTTTTAGGGTTCCGTAGCTAAATATGACACAATACTTTAAACAATAAACTTGTTGTAGTAACGAAATTCAAACAAACGCTCATATTTTCATATTTTTGTATTAAACATGGTTTATAAAAAATACTGTTCGAAAGCCCATTTAATGCAGATTCTAAAAACATTAACAGTAATAATACATTTAACATTTTTTTTATGTAAAATAAATTATTGAAAGGGAGGGAGGGTCAAAGTACAGAGCTCCCGGCGCTCAGAAAAATATAATTCTGGCGGATTAGTTTGGACCTTTGAGTCAAGTTTGGTGTCGTTATCAGGTAACTAAATGATGCCCAATTCATTCCCCATACCAGTTTTTTAGGGTTCAGTAGCAAATTATGACACAGTCCTTAAAATAATAAACTTTTTGTAGTAACGAAATTCAAACAAACGCTCATATTTTCATACTTTTGTATTAAACTTGGTTTATAAAAAATACAACCCGAAAGCCAATTTAATGCAAATTATAAAAACATTAACAGTAAAAATACATTTGACTATTTTTAATGTAAAATAAATTATTGAAAGTACAGCAAAGTTCGTCAGCGCAGCAGCGTAGGGAACGGCAAAAAAACCCGAACAACAACCACTACTAACAAACAAAAAACCAGCTAAGTGCGAGTCAGACTCGGGCATTGAGCGTTCCCTACTTACTTATCCCATTAGGGCCCGGTTAAGGTAACACCCACATCACAAACTTTCGCCTTTATAATATTAGTGAGATTTTTAATCATCTTCAATTTATAAACAAAGGAAGTCAGGTAACATTGTTAAAAATAAAGTCAAATATTAATAGAACGTCTGTGTATAAATTTTATTTACAACCATCTCCACAATTACATAACTCAGTACATTTGAGCTGACGTTTGAAACAGTTGCACCTGGAACTGCAAGATTTCACGCTCCAACATCATTTGTAACATGTTTAGGTAACGGACTCATTAGTACCCAAATTAATTTCTTGACAAGATTTACAATAACATTATACTTAAGAAAGGGTTTCCTTTCTTGTTTCAGGTCCTGAAAGATCCCACGTTTTGCCCTTATTCCATTATTTTACCTGATGTGACACAACCTCATCTTTTAATGGAAGGGGCAGAAAAACCGCATTTGAGGCGTGGAAGGCATAACCGAATGTCACACGAGGGTTTGAAGCCCTTTACAAAGGGTAATATGCAGACCCTGATATTCAAAAATTTGTAATCACAATCTATGATAGGTAAGGAAACTATATTTAAAAGTTACTCTTATCCAGAACTTGCATTTTTTTACTAGTATATTTGTATTTCAGATCATGCCCCTCTGTGGCAGTAAATGAGTGTCGCAAGCAATTGTTCAGAAAAAAGGACAGGCAAATAGAAAATTTGCCTCCCACAGAAGCTGCCCTGAAACAACATACTTTAAGGGCAGTTTTACAGGCTGTTTATATTTGGGGGCAGTGCCTAAAGAAAACTCAAAACATTCCTTGCCCATCTGAATGGGGTTGACAGAAAGAAGAAGAAACTTGGGTACCACTGTGGACCCGAAATCCTATGGCTGCTCAAGTATGCCTTGAATTAATATGATGTTGGAGCGTGAAATCTTGCAGTTCCAGGTGCAACTGTTTCAAACGTCAGCTCAAATGTACTGAGTTATGTAATTGTGGAGATGGTTGTAAATAAAATTTATACACAGACGTTCTATTAATATTTGACTTTATTTTTAACAATGTTACCTGACTTCCTTCGTTTATAAATTGAAGATGATTAAAAATCACACTAATATTATAAAGGCGAAAGTTTGTGATGTGGGTGTTACCTTAATCGGGCCCTAATGGGATAAGTAAGTAGGGAACGCTCAATGCGCGAGTCTGACTCGCACTTAGCTGGTTTTTTGTTTGTTAGTAGTGGTTGTTGTTCGGGTCTTTTTGCCGTTCCCTACGCTGCTGCGCTGACGAACTTTGCTGTACTTTCAATAATTTATTTTACATTAAAAATAGTCAAATGTCTATTTACTGTTAATGTTTTTATAATTTGCATTAAATTGGCTTTCGGACAGTATTTTTTATAAACCAAGTTTAATACAAAAATATGAAAATATGAGCGTTTGTTTGAATTTCGTTACTACAAAAAGTTTATTATTTTAAGATCTGTGTCATATTTTGCTACTGAACCCTAAAACACTGGTATGGGGAATGAATTGGGCATCATTTAGTTACCTGATAACGACACCAAACTTGACTCAAAGGTCCAAACTAATCCGCCAGTTTTTTTTTTTCTGAGCGCCGGGAGCTCTGTACTTTGACCCTCCCTCCCTTTAAATAATTTATTTTACATAAAAAATAGTTAAATGTTTAATTACTGTTAATGTTTTTAGAATCTGCATTAAATTGGCTTTCGGACAGTATTTTTTATAAACCCAGTTTGTTACAAAAATATGAAAATATGAGCGTTTGTTTGAATTTCGTTACTACAAAAAGTTTATTATTTTAAGTATTGCGTCATATTTTGCTACGGAACCCTAAAAAACTGGAATGGGGAATGAATTGGGCATTGCCTAGTTACCCGATAACGACACCGAACTTGATTCAAAGGTCCAAACTAATCCGCCAGATTTTTTTTTCTGAGCGCCGGGAGCTTTGTACTTTGACCCCCCTCCCCACCTGTCGCGGAGGCTACCGGGCGATTTGGGCTCAGGTGGATGTGTATAACATTCGTACCAAATGGCATTGCTTTACTCAAAATTTTATGACCCTCCATACAAGCAGTCCCATAAGAAAACGGAGTATAAACCATGAATTTATCCAGTCGTCTTATATATAAAACTTACTAAAATCTCGCCTGTTTTCCAGAAATGGTTAGGCACAGCACGTTTAGTTACATTTTCAGTGCCACTAGCAATTGTAAGTTTAAGGATGGAGAAAACGTGATGGGCCATTACAACCCGACAGCTCATGGGGACAGAGATGACTTATAATTTATAATTGTGTTTTTTTCTCGCTCTCTTTCGACGTGTGTATTTAAAAAAAATAGATATACTTGTGTTCATTAATGTGTATGTCTTTTATATGTGAGGCAATAAATCAAGAGAGAGATGTTCAGATAGTGGCCAAATGCGTACCTAAACGTAATAAAAAAAACTATTTTCTTTCTTTCTATGGGGCTTCAAGGTCACAAATGACAATGAGTTTAAATGAACAATATTGTACCTAAATGAAGGGAAAACGTATACTAGTTATATTACCGTCCAAAAATAACGGTGACTGAATCGGTTTTCACAACGTAATGTATCAGAGTGGTATATTCATACGACGTTTTAGGTTAAAACTGTCAGAATACCGTACGACCGAAATTCAGGCCCTTGCTGCTCATTAAAGGTGCCGTTATGTGTTATATCTAATGGTTATTTATATTACCTCTGACAGGGTCTTTTACGTATAACGTATTCGTTGTGCAATAATAGTACATTACTTACCAAGGACTTTCTTTTTTACTGCCCGTGGTGAGTACACAATTTTACGTCTTCACCTGGCCATAATGCGAGTTTTACCGTACGCGTAGCGCGCGGTAAAACTCACATTATGGCCAGGTGTGATGTAATAGTACATTACGTACCTAGGGCGGTGAATTCGTGAATGTCCCAGATCGCAGCATAAATATGCGATCTGGGGCTTTACGAATTACCGCCCGTGGTGCGTACACAATTTTACGTTTTCTCCTGGGTGTGAAGTGAGATTTGCCGCTGCGCCCGGTAAATCTCACTTACCGCCCAGAGTTACGTAATAGTACATTACGTACCTTGGGCGGTGAATTCGTGAATGGCCCAGATCGCAGTTGTTGCATAAATATGCAATCTGTCATCTGGGGCTTTATATAGGAATTACCGCCCGTGGTAAGTACACAATTTTACGTCTTCATCTGGCCACAATGCAAGTTTTACCGTGCGCGCAGCGTGCAGTAAAACTCGCATTATGGCCAGGTGTGACGTAATAGTACATTACGTACCTAGGGCGGTGAATTCGTGAATCACCTCACCTTCGGTTCGGGCCACAAACAACTGCCATCTGGGGCTCAAATCATTGACAAGGATCTGTTCCTAGGCAAACGAGGGGTTAACATGTCTTGGTCTATGTGTGACGATAATTAGACTGGTTTTATGGTTTAGAGGGCTTTATTTCGTTCTCATTCGTATGTATAGCTGCATCCTGCTCACGCGCCAACGTTGACCCAATGTGTACAGCCGGCATTATAGAAATATTCTACCGTAAATGTATGTCAAGCATGCGAGCCTGCAAGGTGTAATATTTGAAAACACATCTCTAACATCTTTGGTGGATATTAAGCTTAAGAAAGCGAGCTTTATCATAAGTTATAATAATAAGATACGCAATGAGAGCTAGAAAGATTGAGGATAGATCAATTGTACCTAAACCTATAAGAACTCCGAAGAAGAACGGTATTCGCGGCATTAGGCGCCAGTCATGACTAATCTCTAAAAAATGACCCCTATTTACATTGTTAAACGAAGGGTCATATCTCGATATGGGTATCACAGTGAAATACGATCTTTTGACTTTAGAAGGTTTTTCCTACAATGCCTCACGAAAACTTCACTTTCTGATTCACGCGACGGAATCTAAATTACATTTTATGCTCAAGTTGTCCAGAGTGAGTCAGCTCACAGGGCGCATACAACGCACGACATGTAAGAATTCGAAATATGCTAATTGTTGACTTTTAAGGTAATTGAAGTTTTAGCAAAACAAATGTAAACTTAGTGATGCCCTTTATTCGACCTTGAGACCCACTGCTCACCACCAACCACCACCATATAGGTTGAACTAAACCATGACTGAATGCTAGGTCCAAGAAGGAAGACTTGGATGCTGTCCGTCCGTCCATAGACCGTACTCTATATATTCTCACCGAACCGGCCGGGTCGGAGCGCGCCTGGGCGCATTTTACAAGTTGCCAAAGGAATTTGAAGCTTTAATACAGACGTTACCATTTCATATTTGATTGGATTTGCTGCCGGTCGGCTCCTCGCGGACGTGGGCGGCTCCGTCCGGCTTTTACCTTATGCACTCTATTAAAACGCGGTCGGCCACCGCCGGGTGCTCACGCATCCACAGCCACGGCACCCGGCTCGACCCGTTTGGTGGGAATCGTACATAACTCACGTGCATATAACCCCCCAAGACGCTTGATGTTTCAAGCGTCCTGGGGAGTCGGCTCTCCATACAAAAGTAGTGCCAGTGAGCAAAAGAAAGAAAAATAGAGCGGAAAGAAGTATGCTATGAAAAACTTCTTGTCTACATTTTTTTTTAAATTTATTATTTAAATATTATTTTTATTTAAACTATCGGGAAAGCGAAACAGTAGTTGGTAATACCAACTACTGTTTCGCTTTCCGTAGTTCCTCTTACCCCACCTGACCATACCACGTCGGTGGCAAACAAGCTTACGGCCCACCATATCACACAATAGCTTTTGTTTCTAGCAACAAGCTATTGTCCGATATCGCGGATTCTATTGTGTACCTATACAAAATGACATGTTATTCCAGTATTCCGTTTTAAAATACGAACCAAACTACGTTTGTATGGAGAGTGGAGCTTTTTAGGGACTCTAGCACAACTTACTGACAGGTCGCGTCGCGCAAGACTCTGACTCCAGTCTCACTCGCACTGTACAAATTAGAAAAAGAGGGGTATATTTTTTCTTCTCCCATCACCTCTTTGCGTCAATTGGGCTTGTGCTCCGCTGAGCACATTAAGAGTACAATTGCCGCAAAACTCATTGCACGATGCAATTGCGATGCGTCGACGCAGATAAAAATTGCCGGCGATTTATTCAGTCGTCAATTGTTAGTCGCACGCGCGCTTTGATATGCCCGCGTTTATTGCACTCTGCAATGTACTTAGCAATTTAGCCACAGTATATATAGTTACGTTAAATCAGTACCTCAGCTGCTTTAAATAACCGCGCGTGGTGAGCGTCGTATTACGAGTACGTAATGACAATGTAAAACGTTCGGTTCGCTGTTACTCCAAACAAATAGTCAATCAAAACAAGTGTCTATAGGTACTACGGAGTGTGCAAAAATAACCTAAATGAGTGTCGAAGACACATCACTTCTTTCTACTTTGGCAAAAATGCCAACGACTCATGAACGACGAAGTCGATTTTAAGTTAAATTTTAACCCACTTTCAATGGGCAGACGATTGATAATTACTTTCAAATTTGGTGATCATGTGTAGATGGGATAACTGTGCTATAAGATACATAGGATAATTCTGCCGTCCTAAGCAAAAGGACGCATCTGACTATGAGACTCGTAGTCAGATGCGTCCTTTTTGCTTAGGACGGCAGAATTAGCAAAAAGCATTTTTTCTCTTTCTTGAAGTATGAGAGAGAGAGAACTTTTTGCTGGTTGCATCGATGTCCTTTCAGGGTCGTCATGTATTGTGACTCAAGTAGTGTTTGATAATCACAATTAGTGAAAATTATGATTAAGATTTCTGAATGAAACACATGTTTGCTCTTCGACGTATCGATATGTAATGCTTATTAATGGCAGGCTTCAGAACCCCCAGGGCCGTTGTCAGTAAGAATTATTGTAAATAGATTTTTGCTCAAATCTTTTTACAATAATAAATATGTTAGATTACTGCTTATCACATACCTATATCCTGTCGTAGCGGTCGCCGCTTGGGCGGGTTACCGCGTGTAATCGTAACTTGCATACGATAGCATCTCTCTGTATGTGAAACCTGTTTTTTTTTTACGCGTTGACAGCTGGTGCCATTATTTTCGCCAACAAATTATGGAAAGGAGCTATGCTATGCTATAACTTATTTTATTCCTTTCTTTCAATAAAATATTCCATTTTAATTAAGTCGTAGGTCTTAATTTCGATGGTACACGACACCGTTTTAAACCCCTTACCCAGATGGCTCGGCTTTGACGATGGTGCTGCTCTCCCCCCGCAATTGGACTCATAACTTTTCTATTTTGGACCCCTTTTTATAAGTTTTTTATGTACCTACTACTGTGCTGGTTGTATTAAAATGTTACAAGGTTATAATAATAATAATAAACCATTTATTTCAGGCATCTAAGGCCCATAGCAATAAATAGCCTAACATACATATAAAAACGAATTATTTAGGCGACGAAATAGCGTGGCTCCGTTGCGTCGTCAAGTCCGGTGTAGAATTCGGTAGGTTGCCCCGGAACCTAACGAAATTAAGATAATAAGTAGTAGGTAATTATTTTAATGTCGATGGTCATGTATGTGGTATGTAGTAAAGTTTGTCTGCACGGCTATGACGTGGACACGAGGGCCCGCGAGCGCGGGCCCTCGTGTCCACGTCCGCGGCGACATAGACTAGCACTACACGGAGAGTATCTCGCCGCGACACAGCTCGCGGGTCGTCCTGTGATTGCCATGCTGGTTACAATTGACCTTTTTCAATAAAGTTGGTGAATCCATGACTCCGGTTTTAAAGCTGAAACAATAAGCGCTTTTATTGTAAACAAACGAAGTCATTACAACAAAGGCTCTGCAAGGAAAATATAACAAAAGACAAAGCGCGTTAAGCGTAAAGATCGAATGACATTTAATTACTTTCTGACGATAATTTTAAACTTATTTCCACAAGCTCGCATCTTACTTAAATTTAAAAATCTTTTAACAATCCTGCTCCATACGCAATAAAGCCCACTTTTCAAGTCGAATAAAACAGGAAAAGAGGTTTACGGCGAAATTCTTTATAAAGGCGCGTCACGTCACTTGGCAGGGTTACTGCGCGTTCTCGCTTCGTAATTTATTAATTGTGACTGCGGTTTTATATTATTTGACACGTTAATTAGTTCCATTATTTTCGAAATTTTCCTGGTGTCATTTTAAGTCCAAATTAATGACATATTTCGAATTGGGAACATTAAAAGCTATACATAATGCTAACGGCCTTTGACAATCATTGGTCCGAAAACAATTCTATTATGATCGGGCACTTAACTCCATTATCGTCAATCATCGATAAAGAATCGAGTCACAATCGACTGGGAATCTGAGCAGCATTCGATTGTCTCGGTCGCGCTTCGTCTGTTCAACAATAAGAGCAACGCGCGCCAATAACTACACTTGAATTAATAAAGCTTACGTATTTCCTATGGGCAACCAATATAGCCTAACCTAATATATTACACGTAGTTCTTAAGAATCTCACGGTCAAGATATAGGTACTATTAGGGACTGCGGCGAGATGAGTCAAGAGAGATTGTGAATCAAGCCGAACGCGTCACGTTTCTGAACGCACGCCCCGATTTGAATTCGGAATGCGATATATTGGACTGATTTTTACACAGACATTATGTGGATTTTTGAACGGTATCGGTGACTGGCCGTTAGGAATACGTTCCAAGCTTGAAAATTGGTTTTCGCTTTTGTTCCGAGCATTTTCAATCCGAAGCACGTTCGGAAAGGCCTTTACAGACGGAGTGCATTTTATAGTGCTGCAGCCTCGGCTGCAAATACTGCAATTTGCCGTCTGTCCTGTCTTGTCTATGGTATCCAAATTGCGTAATAAAATACGGGGTTAACTTGGGTTTTAAAGCTGCTGTGAAAATTTGACGTAAAGCGTTCGTTTCAAAAGTTAACATTACACTTGAATCGCCTGGATGTCCTTTCAAAGTTACGCGACTACCCTGAAGTTCTTCAATGAACTCTTAGTTAATTATAGGTAGCGTGTATTTTCGTGTGTACCGAAATAGACAAAGTAAAAGCCTGTTACCTACGGTGAACGGAAATCTAGATAGTGTTCCTGATGGAAAGTAGTTAATGTCGCGTCTTGGCAAGACATACTTGAGACGGGATGCAAATTACATGACACTATCAAACCTCTCGCTGTTGCATGTTCTCCTGGTAAGTTGGTAACATCAGTATTGAGTTTTGTCTATGTTAGCTAAGCCGAGTTGGGATTCATGTGACTTAAGTTTTTACAAGCTTTTATTTTTAACAGTCAAGTTATCCACTCCGAAGACCAAGCCTAATCCCAAAAAGGGCAAATTTTATTTACTTTTATTCATTTTCCCTATTTGTATATTAATATTATTAATCATTCCATCATAGTTCTTTCCTCGTTTGTCTAAGTCAATTTCGTACTTAATCTGTGCGTTAAAACCCCTCACAATACGAATAAGGAAGAATTACCATTCGTAATAGCAACGTTTATTAGAAATAACCCTTAATGTTGTGAAAATTTGAATAAAAATGCGGCTATCCTGATCCGATAACGACCATATCGGGTCATAGCTGCTTGGCAATAAAAGCGATTCGGAGCCCCGAGTAGCGTCCGATAAAAATGATAGTTCTTGTTCAAATCGAATAGAGCCATCTGTGATGTTGGTTTTATACAGTTCGCAAAAAAGTGTCCAATGTAGTGTTGAAATGGAATTTGCAAGGCCGCGTTTACGGACGAGCGGCGCGATGGGCGCACTGGCGAAAGCGTGTTGAAAGAGATAAAAGAATGGCGATGAAAAGGAGGACGTACAGGCGTGAGCGTTTTCATCTTAGCTTGACAGCCCGTGCCGCTGCCCGCGTGGCCTGTCCATAGGCATAGACGACACTTAGGCTTTGTATGATCATGGTCTTCACTGCTGATGGTATGTATGTATAGAATAATAATAATATTGTGCATCTTACAAAAATATTGACATATATGTACTTAATTGTACTCAAGACATTGGTAAAAATACAGACAAAATATATCGCTGTATCTCTTCCAGTTCTTCTGATGTTTGTGTCCGTCTTGAACCTTTTTGGCGACTTCTGTCACCAGCAAAATTTATAAAACATTTTGAACAACTTAACTACCACACTTGATGTTTTACAACCCAGTGACAAACTAGTTATTGCCCCACTCTAACACTAGACTAAATATGTCCCGTGGAAACTAAAAAAAAGTACTCAATGATTCTCTCTCTTTCATTACTTCGCATCTTATCCATTCATATATATATATATACTAGCTTCTGCCCGCGACTCCGTCCGCGTGGAATTCGTTTATATCTTATCCATACAAACTTTCACCCCCCCCCATTTTAGAGAAGTGGGAGGTTAGAAAGAGACAAAAAGTAGCCTATGTCACTCCATCCCTTCGACTATCTCCACTTAAAAAAAACACGTCAATTCGTCGCTCCGTTTTGCCGTGAAAGACGGACTAACAAACACATGTATGGATAGAGCGTGAGACACCCCACTGCTGGGCAAAGGCCTCCCCCCTCTTCCATTGCTCGCGGTTTTTAGCTTGATGTGGCCAGTCCTTTAAAAAGGACTCCCAACTCATCCCGCCATCGCCAACGCGTCTCCTTTTCGAGTTCTGAGGCTTCCACTTCGTGATGCGGTTGCAATTTGCCCATAACTCACCGGGCATGCGGCAGACGTGACCAGCCCAGTCCCACTTTAACTTGGCCGCTTATCCATTAATACCTTTCCAAAAATAACTTTCTCCAATAAGCTGAAACGCTAAACGATGTTGTTTTCGCTAAATCTTGCCACGACGTGACAAAATGGATTCAGATAAGATTGTCAAAAGCAAGTAATTGAGAGAGAGCGTGCAAACGAGATTGTATTAAAAATAATGCAACTGACGTTAGTAAGAAGTGGTCGGCTTTTTCTTGTATTTCTTGCTGTCTGCTCTCATTTTCAAAATGATTTCTTGCGAAAAAAGCCATCTTTACTACTCTAGATGTTATTTACCAAGCGGTATATTATTTACGAAAAAACTTCTATATAATAATTAAGTACAAAGCTCTGAATACGGTATTTGACAAAAGTCAAATCAGCTTCTTTTTATGAAACTTCAAAAACGCTCCGTTAGTACGGAATTTGTAGGGATTACTTGCTTGTGACGTCACAATCAAACAACGTCCTTATTGTTCGTTTTTATGAGTTTCAAAATCTTAAAATAGCAAGTGTAAATGAAAGATCCCACTTCACTACTTTACTTGAGACTTTCCCAGTATTTTCGTAATGTTTATCTGTTGCTAATGAAAAAGACAATAAATTGTCACTGTTGTGAAATACCCTGCTGGAAAAATTAGCCGACATGATAATAATTTATTTTCTGTCAATAACCTCACTAATTAGAGCGAGATGGTTTATCTCCACTCCCCAGTTACTGTGCACTGCATTAAGCCAAGTTAAAGGTCCCTTATGATATGGCCTGTGAAGGTAGCCGCGTATGACAGAAAATATTATGTATTACAGGCGCCGACACAGTGATATATGTTATTTATTTCGTTCAATTCACATCAACTGTCATATTATGAAGCATATATCATAAAGCATTCGTCTCTTTCATCCTTATACATACTTAAGTACTTCTAGTAAGGGACGAATGTTTTATATCCAATGAATGCGACCACGCTAGCTAGACAGGTAACAAACAAACAAGTGAGATTAAAAGATTTTTCAAAAAATCCCATCTCCTTTTTTCAAATATAATAATAGCCTATGCCATTGACACAATTATGAGGAATGCTGCGGATAGCCTCATTTCTGATAAGATCACGCAGAGAAACTCCCAACATAGCCCTCTCCATTGTTCTTTGGGTGACTTTGAGCCTTCTTATGAGGCCAATAGTAAGCGACCACGTTTTAATAACTAGTATCCATTATTAAAATCTCAGTATCCGATCGATGCCATTTGCTTTATCGTCTTGTCCTTTGAGCCGAATCGTGACGACACAAAGGTCAACGTCCGTGAAATGAATACCCAGATTATAGAGACAGTTGGCTAGTGAGCTAGACTTTCGTAATTAGCCTGACGTCCATTTATTTTGAACCATTCATAAGGTAGAGAACTATGCTGGCAATGAATGCTATGACTATGACGTCTTAAAGGATAGAAATATTGTTTTTTCCTGACCCTGGATATATTTTGGTGTGCTACCGAGCTAGCGCCAGCATCTCTGCATTTTGACGCGCAATAACAATTACTTGGCTGACCTCTTTAATTAAGTCTTTTTTCGAAGCTTTCCTATATAATTTGTGCATTGTGTGACGGATCTGGAACTAATAATGATAACGTAACTCAGCAATAACAAATTTTCAAGCTCGCTAGAGCTTGAAAATTTGTTATCGCTGAGTGATCTCGGTAAAATCTACTGGTATTCTATTATTGAAGAACTACCTAGTACCGGTTGAAAGTCCTTTGGCATACTAGTTTCGATAGCCGAATGGGTCGATTTAGGATGCAAATGTCATCTAAATGAAACTAGCCACTCCAAACTTTGGTAGGAGGCCATTCGGTGCAAATCCTTATTAGACCCCTAAGTCCCTCGATACTGCTAACTTGATGTCGCCTCGTTCTAGTTTGGAACTATTTAATTTATTGTAGAAATTAGTTATCGGTAAATGTAGTGATCAATATTAAACTGCAATTATATATTAGTCACTTACGGAGATGTTCAAAAATATTCATTTGTTTTTCTGGAATCCCTGATTTTTATGCGAAAACGTGGCCTGATTACGAAAACATATTAGATTAGGAAAAAAAAATGTTATTCGAAGGCATGTGTAATTCCGATGGTCACTTAAATTTCAGATATCAGAAGAAATTGGATGAGAAACTCGTTTCGGAGTAACATTACTTTCATCAGAATCATTTTAATTCTCCCTCGTCCGTATTTTTGTAGGCCTCTTTCAACCTTTTTCATTTCATTCTACCTTGAGCTACCAGTACCCAATTCTTGCCCCCTTACTTTTAGTCTGTCCATCGCATCTGGAGTTTGCCAACTAGTCCCTTATGTTCAGAAAGTCTCCATTCCAGCATTTTTTTTGCACTAAGACTGATTGACGGGCCACATAACTTACCCATTGCCATCAGTGGCGGATTAGTTTAGGGGGGCTAGACTTCGTTTTTTGGCTAGACCCCGTTAAAATTAGACAAGTTTAGCCCCCCTGGATGCGCTAGTGATACAACAATAGATTACCATATACGAGTACCTACAATCAACAATCACGTCTTATTGAACGTTCGACCCACTGGTGGCTATATGATTGGCTTGAAATGCATCCATAGCTCCGATAATAAAACAATGCAGCAATGAACAGCCAGCAAACAAGGCTGTGTTAGTTTTTGGCATTGATATTTGGAACATTGACTTTAATGCCAAAAGCCGTAATGGAACACGACTTTCCTTTTTTGTTGAGATTTGAACTCTGATATCCGATTTGGCAACAGCACTAAGTTGAGGTTATTGGAGGTCATCTAGTGGAAGTAGGTTGGTAAATACTGTTCATCTACATATTTGAAACGCGGGGATCATCCTTATTTGGCTCGTGTTACGTTTTCGAATTGCCGGAAAGTGTTTTAACAGCTGGCTTCATTTCAGTTGCATATGGCCGATTGTTCACGGTGCCACGGATGTGGTTATACCGTTTTGTTATAAATAAAATTGCCGAAATATTACATTATTACTTTAGTTTCCTTGGTAGCAGTTTTGGACGCAGTTGATCCATTTGGGAATCCAAGTCAGAACGCTGAACGCTCCTTTTCAACGCGGCAATCTATAACCGCAATAAAAAACTGAGTTTATGGTCGAGGTCGCCCGGGGAAAGTGCTTGAAAAGATCACACAGATGGTGTAATTGAGAATATATACATATAAGTACGGTCAACTCTAAAAATATCTGGATGGAAGAATGCACAAACACGTTTACGTCAGCACAAATTGCTGTAATGGAAAGGATCGGATAGTTTCCGACCGATGACTAATGAAATTTATTTGCAAAGTAAGTTTTCATAACATTTAAGATCAATATTGTACTTTCATGTTACTTCTGAATAACTGTCAACCTGTATTATTTCAAAATAAGTACATGAGTGATTGCGAGATTCTGAATCTGGGTGTAATTTGAATTAACCGATCGGTAAATTTTAAATGCAATGCAAAAACCTCTAGAAATGCTTTTTTTTAAAGGCGGTTTTAAAGTTTTACCTCGACATATTGATTTCAGTTTTATCTCATTCGGTTCACTCGCTCGAACTCCAACTTTTCTCTTTGTCAATTTATTTAAAGGGCTCGGAGCTTTCCTATTCTCTACCTTTTAGTCAGGATAATAGGGTGGCTGACACGATAGATTAGTCTTAACAATATCCTTAATATTAAGTATCCAAAAGAATTCAGACTACCACATTTTATTGGGAATGCTAAATTCCATTTTTCATTATTAAGAATTAGCTAAAGCTAAAATAAAATGTAATGAGAGCTGTGGCGTGGCGTCCATAGACTCGATTCCCATCGGCTTCTATATTTCATGCCAAAAGAGCTATTCTTCAAAATTAACGAAAAGTATTCAGATTCAGAACTTTATTGGTAAAATAACATGTTTTAAGGGTCAATATCATATCAATTACTATTAATCATAAAATTTCTTATAGTCTTAAGATGTTTTAATCATTACTTCATAATTTATAAAGTGGGGGGTACCTTGTTGTTTTATGAGTTGGTCAATGATATATTGGTCATCAACTCACCTACGCTGCAGCAAGCCATTTTTATGAGGAGCTGTTTGAGTTTGTTTTTAAATGTTGCATCAGTAACGGCGTTTTTAACGTCAGGCGGTAGGACGTAGATTTTACGGCCTTACGCTGAGTGATTTCCGAGCCCTGGCCAACCTTCGTTGCGGGAGAGCAGCAGGTGCTGGGCGCGCGTGGTCGCTATTAATTTGACAAATTAAGAATGGATATTCCTGAATGTTAGCCGCTGCATAGATCTGTAGGTCGTCCACATAGAGATGATAAGAGGAACTTGGTAATAACGTTAGTAAAAATTAAAAATAGAAGCGGCGAAAGCAGCCCTCCCTGCGGGACACCAGCGAAAGGTTTGCACCATCAAGTCAGACATCTTGTCATTGATCCTAACGCGCTGGCGCCTGCCAAAGAGGTTGTCACGAAACCATAAGAGAGAACTTTGAGAGGCATTGATTCTGTGGAGTATGCCAAGAAGTATGTCAAAGTCCACTGTATTGAACGCACTACTAAAGTCAAGAAGGACTAGGGAAGTGAGCTTTTTGCATTCAATATTAAGACGAATGTCGTCAGTGACTTTAACGAAAGCGGTGACGGTGCTATGCCCGGGACGGAATCCGGATTGGAGAGGATTGAGCAAGGTATGCCTATTGAGGTGGGAAAGGAGACGATGATCCACATAATGTTCTACTTTAGATGAAATATACAGGATGGATATGGGGCGATAATCAGAAAAGTTAACAGAATTAGACGTTTTGGGAAGCGGTATCACATGAGCATCCTTCCATGAAGAAGGAAATGTGCAATGAAATCCGCCGCGAGCATAAATATTTCCACACTAAGGTTATCCTCACCGACGGCCTTCGTCTTAATAGACTTGAGGATGGCTTGAAATGTCTACAAAATCGAACTGAGGTACGTCGGGGTGTGTGGCATTCGGAAGAAAAGATAAGGTTGAATGTTTAATGGGAGAGCTAAGAGTTACCGGTAAGGAACTGAAATGGGTATAGATAGCATCTAAATCATGATCGTTAGAAGAATTGAGTTGAGCTTTGCCCACACTAGGTGACTTTAAGAATTTCCACAACTTTGCTGGAGGGCACTCCTCAATAGATTTGTGCATATAACGTCGTCTCGCGTTCCTGCAGATCTTATTACAGCGGTTACTCAATGTAATGTGTTTCAGATGGCTTACAAGGGGTCAGGACGAAAACTAACGCGCGCCCTGTCACGTCTCGCCATTAGCATCTTAATATCCGGTGTTAGCCACGGTACAGGATAGTGGTTAACATTAACACGCATAGGTTTTAAAGGAGCATGCTTGTCAAAAATCGCAAGCAATATTTCGTTCAAAGACGAAATAATCTCTGCTCTATGGATACGCTACTGGTAGAGCCTTTGATTTCGCTACGATATTTTGTTATTTCATTGTCCATAATCCTGAAATAGTCATATATCTGGATTCCCATTTCTGACACTGAATAAACATGTTCGAATGAATCCTCGACGTAAGTCAACGGTTTCATTCAGACCGGTGAGTAATGGCCGCGGTCAGTGCGGGAACGCCAATTATTGGCTTATCGTTCGATCGCTATGTCCACTGTGTTTCCTAAAATGGAATTGTTTAAAATGCATCAACATTTTATAACGTAGCATTCATAGTTAGCGTTAGGTAAAAACCAATAAAGTTTGCAGGCAATATTGAATTGTCGGACTGGAAAATATTATTTTAAATCTTTCTCGCAGTGGCTGTTATGTAGAAGTTTTCAAGTGGTCTTAAATAAATAATTTAATAAATTCCCGAAAATGTTTAATATTATTATATTACTTACTCGATTTTATGAATATCCATTTGCTACATAAAAGCAATTAGGCTAGATTTTGTAAACCTGATTAAAAGCTTCTCTAATGAAAACGTAGAATTCCTTAACTGGCGCCCAACGTGGGGCCGAATATGTCTTCAAGTACAACTAAATAAAATATTATTCCTTTCCCTATACCCCTTGTACCCCACGGAAAATCCTTTGAAAACGCTTCACTGATTTCTGTTTCTGCTTACTTAGGAACCTGTTCATACAATTTCGATTCCACATTTCTTTTCAACAAAACGACGAAAGTGTCTTTGAATTTTTCTACACTTAGACCTTTTGAGATGAGTGGGACGGTAATCGATGTATGCGTTTAGAGTCATATAGGACTGCTGTGAAAACAAAAAGACATGTCTCACTCCATTATAAACAATGCTTTCGCTTTTTTATTTGTGCATTACGCATACCGCTCATACGCATTCTTCAGATCAACGTGCATAGATAGTTACATACACTTTTCATTAAAAACTGTATAGCTTATTTCCTTCAGTTATAACCTTGATGTTATGACTATTTGGATTTGCAATTTTTCATGCAGCCGACCTCAGTGTGTCTACATTTTATACCCTATTACAACGGAATAAGGTGCAGTGAGATCGTACCTTTGATGTCGTCTGTACACGCACCGCAGCAGATAGAATAATTCCCTGCCGTATTTAATTTAACCGATGCACGAGTCCTGATACCCCAGTGCTGCCGTGCGTTGCCCCCGGCTTGATTTGTGAGACAGCCAACTGGCAATCGATCCTTAGTTCCGGATAAAAAAAGCTTTCTTGCCTTGCATTTACATTTTTTGTCAGTGGTTAGCTGCAAAAGTCGAAGAACTTGAAAGTCTGTTCAGAAATTATCTATCTTCTTTTCATTAAAATATTGAACACTTAGAAGTTTGTTATTTCAAAAAGTCTAATTAAGCTTATCTTTAAATGTTGAAGCTGTTCTATAATATGTAACCACACATATTTAATATTAGTTACTGAGCATATGAATACCACTTTGTTTCTTGCCCTGTTTACCATTCCCAATATTTAAATTAGGATATCATCATTTTTACGCTTCTCATTGCTTCATTTGTACATCCGCGTCATCCCATATGCTATCTAGTCGTGGTTAGTCATACATTAATCAGTATTTGTTTATCCCAAGCGGTCACAAAACCCTAATGGGTTAAAAATAGCTGTATTTGATTCTATTGTAATTTAGGGAGATTGTTAACATATAAGCGGAGATCCCTGAATTTAATCAGATCGTTATCCATTAACTTATCTGTATCAGGCCGCTCAGCAAGTCTGACAGGAAAAAAAAAGTTCAATCCAATACGTCAAACCGTGTACTCCACTCCACATAACAAGGTGAGCCTTAGTATATAGTTTCTTACACACAGTTTAAAGTAAAACCAATCCCAAAATGAACGCCCGAATTAATATTTCTTGCAAAATTTTACAATTACATACATTTCAATTAAGGTGTGTTGTATCTTCTGTGGTGTTACTATAATTATATTTACCTCACAAATTTCGAGTGTAATTTAGTAAAGGGGCGTTAATTTTAAACTAAGCTAGCTAGCTGTTATTTTTGTTTACGAAATGGAATAGTTATTTACTATTATTGACTATTGAGAGAAATATATTATATATATATTCATATTATTCATAGAGTGGGTGGTGAGTGGGTTAGATTTTCGATTCGATTTTCGTGAGTTTTGTCTATTGGCAAGGTAAGTTTTTTTTACTGTTGCCAACTACCGTATTTCATGCCTGGCAACCAAGATCGCTATATTTTTTCGTTCCAAAAACGTTTTTGTTCCATCCATGCATATTTCGCTAAACTAGGCACCATGTATGATGATAGATTCTTAAATATTCTATTAAGAAAACCTATACAGCACCCATTTTATCTGAAAGTCTCCAATATTGACTCAGATGAATCAGCAGAGTGAAAGGACAAGTATAAGTCATTTCCTCTAGATAAATATGAGTTATCTGTCACAATCACATTCTTCATGTATTTATGCATGTATGCTGGTGATTTGGCAGCTTTATGTCTGCTTTACATATTGCTCACTGTTGCATTATTTACGAGTTTACTGTATTATTCATAAAAGTCAAAATGTTTCATAAGTGCTCATCCGCCAGTGAAATATTTAGAGTAAATGCTTGCCCTTGACATTTTCGACTCATTGCAGTGTTTTAGTTAAATAAAATGTTAATTACTTATAATTTTAATTTATTTGGAACCTTGTCAATTTATTACTACGCTACAACCAACCCTGGTTGGGCGTAGCAACATGTTTGTTTTAGTTACATATTAATACATACAACTTAAACTTCTGTTACTTAACTAACATGTGTTTTGTGTTCTCACAGACCTATAGACAAACGAATTTTACCGGCATTTTAACTAAAAATAGGTTAGATGAAAGTTTATTAATAAAGCCAAGTAGTAAGTGATGTAACTTTTATATGATATGAGTAACTCAATGATCAGACATATATAATGACCGATATGATACATCATTGCGGCATATAGTGACGACGTCGATAATTGTATATTTGACGAAATATAATTTGCGGTTAATTGTCAATTGAGGTGGTTCGACGACCATACAAAACGATTTTTGCCATTCGCAGGCTAACGGCGAGATATTTAAGAAACTTATGTAACACACTTTCATAAATTGGCTTTCCATTTGCGCGAAATTCCCCTTTTCCAAGAATAAACTTGTATAACTCTACTACTATTCTAGTTTATACAAGGTTATTCTAGGTAACGGCAAATTTCGCCAATATAAAATGGAAAGCCAATTTATGAAAGATTGTTACATGAGTTTTCTAAAATATCACGCCGTTAGCCTGCGAATGTCAAAAGACGTTTTGTATGGTCGTCGAACCACCTTAATATGGCGAATTGGGGCATATTATATTTGGTCAACCTAATAATAAAACTACGTTTGTCACAATCGTCCTTCTTTCACATTACTTATTTGTATGAGATTTTGACTATCCTAAGTATTCTACTAGAAACAATTTTAGCTTTTTGTAAGCTTCTAAAATGTCCCACTGCTGAGTGAAAGCCGCTATTGGTCCAGACTGGGACGAGTGGAAATCTACAAACTTTAACTAAGAAAAAAGCATATACAAATACAATACCAATGCTTAGTACATTTTTTTTACAAGCTTATGGCACTGGTCCCACCGCCGGCTAGTAAGCTATAAAAGTTGGGCGAGTAACAGTTTATTGCGTGGTGACCAGGCACAGTGTGATCAATCGACCTTTACAGATCCGCAATGTAATGCTACTCGCCCAACTTTTCTAGCTTACTAGCCGACGGTGGGACCAGTGCCTATAGCTTTAGCTACGCAAGATGACGTGTATCCTTTCAAGGCACCTAAATTAGATTGGACTCTAATTTTGCAGCAGATGCTTTTAAGATATTGATACGACACATCATTAGTGCGACTAACCGCTCACGCGGGCAGTGGCAGCCCTTATAAAATGAGACATTATTGTCATTCCATTGTAATCCATGTTCCCTTGCAATAGAGTGCACGTCGGGAATGCCACAGCTCATTTCCTTGCGCGTCGAGCCGTCTACACTTAACCATCGATAGTGGACGCGTAGGGTTGACACTGTGACGGCTGTCTTTTGTTTCACTAATTAAATTTTATGCTGGGGATAGCGAAGTTGTAGTTAAGTGACGTTTTTGTTTTTCTTTCTTTAATTATTTCGTTTAATGGACACAATGTTTACTTGTATTAATGGCAACGTTGGCTAACGAGTTTTACAAGGGTTTGTTTCAAACGCTATTTTAACACGGGCAAACATAGCAAATAGCAACAGTCAGTGTGTAGTGTTGTAAAGTTTATTAATTTGTCAAGAAGTATGTTTCAAATGTTTGTAGCACAATGGTGGTCAGATAGGGTTTATTTTTATAATAATAAAAAACGTATTTAGTAAATCGATTCTAAAAATAAGTTTTCTCAAAAGCTTAAGAAGGTTAGAATCTCATAAAGTATAACTTATTTTAATGAGTGACCGTCACTAGGGCCTATTCATAGTCCTAATAAATAACTAATAACGTAGAAAATACCGGATATGAATGTCCCCGAATCGTTTTCCTGTAGTGCCAGCCCTGGCGGCTGGCACGGCGCAGCCTCCGCGCTATCGACCGGCCGCGCCCACCACGTGCTCGGCTCATTCACCGACCACGTGCCGACAAAGCCGGCCGGCTCTCGGACTATGCGTTTGTCACTTAGGTGGTGGTCTGCAACAAACGCCGTAGGTCGCGTCCGGCGTGAAGCTGCACGCGACGCACTGAATGCTTACCATGGAAATAATGCACTATAGTGGTCTCTCTCACACGCCGCGTCTGGCGCCGTGCGCCGCATCCATAGGTCGTACGCCGCCTACGCAGTCATTTCGGAGCATTCTGGCGTCACGGACGTCGCGTTTTTGTCATCGAAGATGGTGAAATCTACAAAGGAGCAAGACGAATTACTAATTGAATCGGTTAATTTCAACAGAATTTTATTTGTCTGATCATTCATAATCAATTCACGTCCAATTCACAGTAGCGCGTGCGAGAAACTGATCGCAGTTTGCGCTGGGAGCCGCGTCCTAAGAGTGACCATCGCAGTTTACGCTGGACGCCGCGTCCTGCCGGACGCGACCTAGGGCGTTTATTGCGGACCAGGACCATGTTCACGTTACTGGTTTTGACTGTAAGGAGCGGAGTTTTGTATATAATATTGAAACTAGCTCCCGGTTGGACGTAGCAGCATGGAGCTGTGTTCTTATAGTCGGGTCTGACCGTCATTATAGCGCATCCTGTATTAATCGTATCTCAATTTCGTCTTTTTCTAAGCCTTTTAAGTGCTTCACTGCTAGGAAAAGGCCCTCCTCCCTTGACTGCCACTCATCCCAGTCTGGAGAAATGTATGAACAGTCGTTGAGAAAAGCGTCTAGGTTGTCCCGCCATCGCCACCGCCGCCTCGGCCTGCATCCTGTGGCTATTTTCGGCCACTTCTGTGGATGCATACGCCAGACTTGACCAGCCTAATCCCATTTCAGCGGAATTAAATCCAACATCAGCTACACGGGTTTATGAGGGCAGCACAGTTTTTCGGAGCCGGTCGGTCATTTTTAGGGTTTCGTATCCAGGGTAAAAACGGGGCCATATTACAAAGGCTCCGCTGTCCGCCCGTCCGTCTGTCTGTCCGTCTGTCACCAGGCTGTACCTCATGAACTGTGATAGTTAGACAGTTGACATTTTTACAGATTTCTGTTACCGCTGTAACAAAAAATACTAAAAAACAATAAAATTAATATTTAAGGGAACCCCCTTAAATATTAATTTTATTCTGTTTTTTAGTTTATACAACAAACGTGATTTTTTTGCCGTTTTATAGACAATGGTAAGGAACCCTTCGTGCGCGAGTCCGACTCGCACTTGGCCGGGTTTTATATTCCTATCATGCTGTGCTCCATTACTCGTTGGCAAACGTTCAAGTTGGTATTTTGTGCCTCAACGAGCGACCAATTGACCATGTTTATGCAACGTAGCATTAGGACTCTCACTTTCAGACCTACCGATTCCCTTCAAAGATCTTTCAAATGTATTTCTCGTATATTCAGCAGCAAAAGTGCTACACTTTATCGTCACATGGCTGGTGCAGATAATTTCTACTGAGTATAATGTGTAATGGAATCCCGGTTTCGTTTGCGTTTATCCCCCGAGACGTTTCCATTAAACGGATAGATTGGAATAGCGCGCTTTACACCACTGCAATGCGATGCCTTCAGCATTCCAAGCTTGTGTTTTAGAAAAGATAAACTTGTTGAACGAGCTACATAAGAGAAAAAGAAGCTAGAAGAATATAAAATTACCATCGTCAGGTTGACCATAGACGCCTCAGTTCCAGCAGCTTTGAGTAAGCTAAAAAGATAAGCTACATAAGATAAATCGAGGAAAAGGTAGCACTCACGACTTATAGGCAATCAAGGAGATTAGATAGAGTCTTATTTTGTTCTGTTGTGTGTAATGTAACTACTAACAATAGGTATTAAGTATTTTGTAACTATAACACGATATGGATCACGGTCCGAAATAAATATTTTCAATTTCAATTTCAATAAACATTACTTTGCCGTCGAACTGTCGAGTGTCGCGCAGTGGGAAAAAGATACCGTGGTAAAAACAATGCATGGTGAAGATGTACTTGTCTAGTCTTTGATTATCGACTTGATGATTGGACGTCGTGCACACGATAATGACAGCATTACGGGCTATGAGGTTGGTCGAGGCCTTATGTTAAGCCTTTGGATACTTGCTATATGGATATTATATGCTCTTTGTCATATTTTTAGGTATACATATATAAGGATTTGCTGTGATAACAGCTCAGGAAATAATCCCGGTCAACATTGCATCCTCTAAAACTATCGACGACCGTAGCTCACCAACAATCAATATATTAGTGTTCTTTGATTACATCTTCGGCAAACAGGATATATGTGTTTTATATTATGTATGTGTAAGCGATTTTTTGTTACGTTTTGCGTGTTGCCGAGTGTCGGTTTTTATACTATTTAAACGTGAATACAGGTAATACATAAATAAATATGTACATATTTAGTTGTCCAAAAAGACTATTCCCATTTTAAGCAAAATGAATTTACCTACTCTGCCCTTCCTCCAAAATTTCTCGGTATTGAATTTTTAATGAAACGAGCTCCCAATCTCCAATCCGCGGCTATATCACTCCCAAGAGCGATAAACTGCATTGGATGCATAAAAACAGCCATAAAACGAGTACGACGTGAGAAAGAATCGAGTTCTAAAGTTTTATCGACGTATGTCGAATTGAACGTTGTAAAAGATTGATGACTCACAGATCCCTGTCTGTGACCTAGTTCTTATCTGCTTGACGTAAAGTCTATAACTGCGTGATTGTTGCACGAGATAGTTAGCGTTGGCGCCCAACGAGGGGCTATAAAAGGTTAGTCTATAAGTTAATAGCTTATTTTAAACACTTCCATGTGTCCTCCGTTTTCTTTATCCGATCTTATTGGTACTACAATTATATTTTTTAGAGAAGAAGGTACTTATCTTATTCGCTAATCGTCAAATTCATTTGGTTGAATGTTAAATATACCTATGTTATTATAAGCATATTGGATTTATCTCGTATGATTCACGTAGGTGTAGTTACTCATTGCTAATATATATTAGGTACTAGCGACCCGCCCCCGCTTGGTACGGGTACTATATTATATATATAAACCTTCCTCTTGAATCACTCTTATCTATAAAAAAAACCGCATCAAAATCCGTTGCGTAGTTTTAAAGATCTAAGCATACATAGATAGGGACAGACAGCGGGAAGTGACTTTGTTTTATACTATGTTGTGATTTATTATAGTAGGTAGTTATTTTGATATGATAGGTATATAATATACCTATTAATAATTAACTTCAATGGCTGACCGACCTGAAGTTTATTTATTTATTTATTTATTTATTTATTTAGGATTACCAACAGATAACACATCTTACAATATCTAAGTTCTATTTTTATTCTAACTGGATGCTTATCTAATTAAAGTTAACCACAACATGCACCAATAGCTTTCAGTACGATTACACATTAAGATTAAGAATTACAAATTAAGAAATCATATTTACTTTATACATACTTTAGACTAAACAGTCTAAAGTATGCTACATCTGCATGGTACAGCTGTTCATGCAAAATTTGATACTTAAGAAACAAATAACATAAAAGAAATGTAAGAGAAATGTACATAAGACCTAATGCTAAGATGCTATTATCTCCCAACGTCCAGGGAGCCGAAATACGTGGACACTTTCAGCTTAAATTGATTAATATTATCATGATGTTGCCACCATTTGTCCCTATCATAGCCATTATCCGCCAGTTCATGCTTAAACATTGCGCAGGAAATAACGAAATATTAGTAGGTATTATTTGAAATATACGTTACGTAATAACCACAAGGGCAAGCTTGTAACAACCCGGTGCAAATTAACCAAATCTACCAAAACGACCTATGTTATTGGTCCTAAAATATATAATGCCATTCCTAATTGCATTAAAAACCTTAAAAATGGCAGTTCGTTCTACAGCGAACTGAAAAAATGGCTGGTTAATAACGCCTTTTATGACATTTCCGAACTCTGTGACTACTAACATTTTAATATATTCTTCCTAATTCTAAATATGACTTTATTACCAATTTTATTTCATTTCACATGTGTATACATTTTTGAAATAATTTAATTCGTACAACATAAATAAATTAGAATTAATTAAATTTAATCTAATATTAACCTTTTGACGTTTAATGTATTTGTGCATTATAAATAAATGAGTATGAGTATGAGTATGAGCATAAAACCGAAAAGTATTCGCGGTTTAAACCACGGCAGCAGAAATTATAAATTCCAGGTATAACATGGTAAGGTTTATGAACAAAATCTGTTCAAAATCACGCAAGTTGGCTCAGTTTGGAGTTCCTTAATGCCGTTCCGTCTCTAATGAAATTCCTTGTCAAGTTGTCACGGCTAAGTTTCCGCCAGGTTTAATTTCTGCAGTCTTCCGTTACACTTAGAAATTATTTATTTTATAATAGTTGGATAGTGGTGTAGCTAGCGAGTGGAGTGAAAACTCGGGAATATAGTATTTTTGTGTGATGCAGATAGTTTAACTCATCTTTTCCCGCATAAATGGGTCATTGTCAGATTTAGGTTCGCGTCTCTTCGGTAGACATTGTGAAAGTTAAGGGCTATAAAGCCTAATTTTTAGTTGAACTCTGAATCCGCAGAAACGGCGTTGCCTCTTCTATAATTCTATGCGATGAAAACATGTTGAAACATGGCTAAGAACAGTCGGGATAAAATTATCTATGACCCAAAAAAACTAAACGAAAATCGGTTCATCCGTTTGGGAGTTACGATACCACAGTTAGATACACAGACAGACACGTCAAACTTATAACACCCCTCTCTTTGCGTCGGGGGTTAAAAACACAGATATTCTATAAAATAAGTATTTCCGGTAAGTATCTTTGTGGGTAGCTTTTTTATCAAAACCACCGCATGCAGTGTGGGAGCGGATAATAACAATAATGTTGTGTTGGTACGATTATTAGTACTTAAGTAGGTTTTTTTGGTTACATCTAAATCTAACCGAACCACCACAGACCACGCCATTTTCTATTTTAAAGACCTTATTTACCGATCAATCACGCCACTAATACGCCTGGCTGATGACCTACTTCCTTTGTCCTTTGTGCAAAAGTAGATCAAACTAAATGAAAACATAAATTAGGCGTTTTTCAGTTCACACTTTCCAACGACCTGCGATACTGGCCGCTAAGAGAAAACGTTCTAATTAAGAAACACTGGCAACACTGCTAATATATCAAGGGCCCGTTAAAATTAATAGACCTCTTGCTGCGCAAGCGCGGGGTCCAATGGAAACTGTGTCGCGTTAAAAAGAAAAACAAACGCGGGTTTAGCGGGCTCTCACAGCGCATTAAGCGTTATTTGCCTTTTTATGAAATTGTAAAAGGCTCAAATAAATTGACCATGTCCTATCTTACGTAATATTACCTACGTAAAACGGAATGGCGACTACGCGAGTGTGTTAATTTACACAGTCCTAAATAAATTCGATATTTATTCTCTGAATCCAAAATATAGTGTATAGCCACGCATGTCAGTAGAAAAGAAGCTAAACAAATCACCATCCCTTTCACTGGATAGCGTAAAAAAGAAATTAGTGAAAGCTCAGTGCTCGCAGCTAATTTGCCACTGAAGTTAACGAGCGAGCCTGTGGTTCCATCTTACACAATGCCATCCTTATATACATTCAAATCCGGAGTCTGGCCAGCGAGTCAACAAATTTTACCTGCGAAATAAACTGTCACATACCCATATATTTATACATATAAAGCCACCATAGATTTCGTGTCAACCATCATGCGTTTTCATATTTGCTGCCTTTTTCTTGTGACATTACGCGCTGGTCAGATTCTAATAGATAGTTTTTGACGTTTTCTAATAACATAAGTTACTGATTCGACTATAAGTCAATATCGGTTCGTAAGTACAACGAGTAGGTACTTCAGTTTAAATTAAGGGAACGTAATATAACGGAGCGGCGAGTGTACGAAGTGAAATTCTCAATCAAATTCAATATTCGTAAATGTCACGGGATATTGGATTTGAAAGGTCAGCGGCGTATTTGATCAGACCGAAAACAGCTCTCGCGAAGCAACATATTTGGTTAATACTTATACGTATAACGTGACTTGTAATATGGGTCGGCAACGCGCCCATATATCCCAGGAGTTGCTCGCTTCCAAAGGCTACGGTGACCGGTTGTCACCAGGCAGGTTGTGACGTTGTTTCCGACTGAATTAGTACCTATTAAAAGAAACCGGCCAAGTGCGAGTCGGACTCGCGCACCGAGGGTTTCGTACAAACCTGTAGGTATATAAGTAATAACGTTAAAATTATTAAAAATATTTTTATTATATGATGTAACTAAATATTTACGGTTTTCGCATTTTTTCCTTTATCTGTGCTATAAGACGTTGCTTCGTACCAAATTTCAAGATTCTTAGTTCGCGGGAAGTACCCTGTAGGTTTTGATTCCCTTGCGAGTTTCGAAAATTTGCGGTAATTTGCGGCATAAACGGCTGTATCTTTTGATTGCGTTGGCTTAGAAGTTTGATTTTTTCACAGCTCCAAGGGACAGTAGACCTGAGTGTTTGGTATTTTAGCTTGATACCTCCTCCACACGTTCCTGAGAAAAAGGCTCTTGACAGACGGACGGACGGACGGACGGACAACAAATTGATCCTATAAATCTGTCTATGCAAAAAAAAAGTTCAATGTTCAATCTGCACATCTATACAATATTTTGTTATTTTATTTTATTAATAATTAACAACGTATTAAACATTTACCCTCTTACTTCCTACAAGTGTAAAGAAACAATAAAAAATGGCTGACAGGTCTTAGTTATTATTAAACTGAAGAACTACTAAAATAGAATATCAATAGGTAAATAGGTGTAAACAAATCGAAACAGTATCAACTAATAAAATTAAGAAATCTGAACACACACACACACACACCATAAAACACACACACACACACACACACACACACACACATACATGCAGTCACGCGCTGCACGATAGATTAAGTTAAATGTTTTTAAAGCAACTAGTACTAGTTTTAGATTCAAAATTAAACTTTATACTATTAAATTAAACTATAATTATGATTGTAATTTACAAAATCGTTTATAATTGCTTAAAATAGCCTAAGACACTCCCAAAATGTATTATTTAACGAGAAGAGCTAGACCTCCTGATACAGGTAAATGAAAATCTACTAGGAGGCCTCAACCACTATTGTAAAACTAATTTAAGATATCCAAATAAACGATTTTATTTATTTATTTATTTATTTATTATAAGGGTTCCGTTTTTTCCTTTTGTGGAACGAAACCCTAAAAATAAGTAAGGCGTAAGCTGGAGCTGCTATCGCCCGAAAGTGTGCGTATGTCTGTATGTCTATAACTCTAATGTAGCAAGTGCGATATCAATATCATCGTCAGAGCTTCCATTCCATCCTCTTCAACTCCATTACAGGGACTGGTAATGTACTTTCCCCATTTTCGTTCCACAACGCAACAATAGCCGGTTTGGCCAGCCTATGACCTGTTTGATCAAAAGTGTTGTTGGTCTAATTGACTTTGATATCCTAATTCCTAGCCAAGGCTAAGCCTAACTGCCAGTAACCCTAGACAATACCAGGTCCAATTATCCGAGCATCGGTCACGATTTATGATTGGACACTTCCTTGCGGCGGGGACTTATTATTCCTTTCGTCATTTCGCATCTAGTTGGCTAGCACAAATTGCTGCTAAGTCGCGTCGCGCGCGACTCAGCGGCTCCTGTCTTACTCGTATAGTGCAAGTCAGCACGGCTACCATGCGACGGCGCGCGAGCTCTCGATTTTTCTCGCACTACACGGGTAGTGCGAGAAAAATCGCAAGCACTCTTTCTTATTAGAACACTTAGAACAAGGGGTATAGTGCGAGAAAAATCGAGAGTATGTTGCGGCCGTCTCATGATAGACGTGCAGAAAGAGGAGGGAAGACTGGCGTCACTTCACAGCTTAAATTTAGCAAGTCGCGCAGCACGGTTAGCACAAGCCCGCTCGCGAAACAAGTCGTTAAACGATAGACGGTAACGTCTCTTTCTATGTGTTTCATTTAGAAAGAGCCAGATAGTCTACCTCGCGCACGGGGTTGTCCGAGCCGTGAGGAGCTAGCACAGCTTGCTACCAAGTCGCATCGCGCGCGATTCAGCGGCTAAAGAGGAGACTTTTCTCGTATCGTGAAAGAGGATTTATAAGACAATACTTGTGTCATCTATTTTTAGAAAGCTGATCTAAATCACAAACAGAATTCGATTATCAGCTTATCAATTATTTGTAACTTGGCCAACTCGGGAAGATAATTGGATCCGTTTTAAGGTTTCATTTAATAATTAACGAGCTAATTCGGTGCTGCTATTCACAAACATCTTGTACTCGGCTATGAACTCGTCTAGTCTTACTTGAAGCCTGAGGGGAATAACCGAAAAATTCCAAAGAGTCACTTGTCCGAAAAGATCATTGGAAATGTTTCAATTTCGAAAGCTATTTTTTTCGCTACTTATACGACAGTAACGCTGTAGATGATTTAATAGGATAGGAAATAAGAGTTTGAAAAACGAACACGCGAAGTGCCTAATTTTTATCTGCCAGCATTTAAAAAGTTAAATCTCTTCCCTGCCTAGGAGAACCCATACAAAACCCATTATTTCCCGCTGCGTGAAACTTTTTAAAATCCTGATAGCGCCATACTAAATCGAGACGACTAAGGAAAAATCACATTCAGCCAAAGAAAATCACTCGCGAGCCCTGCGGTTTCCATGGTTATATATTTTTAAGCCAACCACCTCGTCAGGCAACCCCTTTCTTTCCGCGCCTCGGCAATAATGTACTATTACAGTATCGGATTGTCATCTCGCTTATTAAACTTGAGATTATTTTTGTTGGCCGAATTGCATCAAGGAACTCCATTCAACAAACACCCCGCCCATGGTAGGAGATTCTAATTACAATGGCAGTTCTTTAAAAAAGTCGGCCACCTTATACAATCTCAACCACCCGTCTGCCCGTTTACCACAGTTATCAGAGGTCGGACTTATACTGGTTCCCCACGACGATGGGGATGGAACCTGTAATGAATAATGGGATTTGAAAACGAAGGAAAGGATTGGGAAGACTCGCGTCACTTGAACTTAAGTATTCATCACTCTTTTTAGTGCTCCACTTAACACCTTCACACCATATTTTTTTCCTGAGGTCTTATCCATATATTGGGGTCCTGTCTCTTGACCAAACAACTTTTAGCCAAATGTATCATTTGACAAATGTTTCATTTGACCTAATGTATTTTTCGTCAAAACAGTGATATTTTCGGGTATTCTTTGAATATCATCAAATAGAACTTATTAGGTTAGGTTAGGTTTGTTTTATAATAATCCTGTAAAGCTTTCTATTTAAGAAAAAAATGCATTAGGTCAAATGAAACTTTTGTCAAATTAAACATTTGGCCAAAAGTTGTTTGGTCTAACATTAGTGAACCCCATATATTTCATTATACGTCATCGTTTTTTGTAGATTTTTGACCCCCCCCCCCCCCCCTATAATCATCCTCTTAATTCATTGAATGGACCCTCCCTAATAAAATGACTACCGTCATCCAATGGTCAGGCCCCTCCCTATTTAGAAATGACGTAATATATGGACAGCCCCATAAGGGTGAGTATCCAATCCACCAGAGTTGTGCGAGGTAGCGGAGCGGTGTGCGAGGAAAAAATATTTGGTTTCATTAAAACGTAATTTCATCTAAAGGTTTTGGAGTATAAGGCAAAATAAAATTACGCTGTAATGAACCTAAAGCAAATAGCGTTACTAAGAAGCATCGCTCACGCGTCTTTTCTTGTTGATGGTGTTTTTCCTCGCACACCGCTCCGGTGGATAGGCCATTTACCCTAAGTGGGTCTGTTGGAAAAACATTTACTCGCTTAATTTTTGTAATGTCGAATAGTGTGGCATTTAACAAAATTATTTCCTGTATTCCTTTCGTAGAAGAGAAAATGTTGGCGCGATTCCAGATTTCAAGGATGGCCACCTACATACTAAAATTCGGTCGATCTTACTATTAGGCTATCTGCATCCTGCTCCTTAACGTGCGGCCTGACTTATATATTCATTAAATTTTTCACATCCATCCATACTAATATAATAAACGCGAAAGTGTGTCTGTCTTTTACCTCTTCACGCTTAAACCACTGAAGCGATTTGGATGAAATTGGGTATAGACATAGTTTGAACCCTGGAGAAGGACAAAGGATAGTTTTCATCCCGGAAATCAACCTCTAGGGGGTGAAACGGGGGGTAAAAGTTTGGAGTTCCAGTATAAACGAGTTCCACGCGGACGGGGTCGCGGCCAGAAGATTTATAGCGTAATAATAACAGTTAATTTTAAAGCGAATTAAAATGTTGTCTCGCTCGCTTGCGAATGCTACGTGGTAACTGTACGTCTAGCCCGATAAACGGACAGAGTAAAAATAAAAACTACACGTGACAAAACATGTACAGAGATCGAAGAGAGAAACGGTTGCATCTCAGCATGGCGCTGGGGCGTAACGGCCAGCGGTGATCTTGCGATGGGACCCTCAGGTGATTCCACGGTGGACCCGATTCTACAGTGGCCTCTAAACTTCCTAATTTTATTTAGGTGTCGCTAAAACACTTTGCTATTCTATGAGCAGCTGTCATAATCAAATGACAGCGCTAATTTCAATCTGACGTTTCTTATTTTAGGCGGTCTATACAACTTACTTAGCTGCCTGAATGCTATTCTAAATATGTCGTTTTTAATCTGCCGCCTAAATTATGTCTAAAAATTAGACAATTTAGTTTTAAGCTAGTTAAGCCATGTGCACGTAGAATCGGGTCCGGTGTGTCACTTAAAACTCACACCAGAGAAAAAAGAGCAAGAAAAACTGGAGCCGTGTTCCTACGTTTTGTTAAAGTCCGATAAAGCGGATAACTCATCATCCTCCTAGCGTTTGTTCCCGGTTGTGCCCCTAAAGGAGCCCGGGGTCCGCTTTGACACCTACTCCCAAGATTTGGTATAGGCACTAGTTTTACGAAAGCGACTGCCATCTGACCTTCCAACCCAGAGGGAAAACTAGACCTTATTGGGATTAGACCGGTTTCCTCACGATGTTTTCCTTCACCGAATAGATAACGGTAAATATTCTGTACATAAGTTCCGAAAAACTTATTGGTACGAGCCGGGATTCGAACCCACGACCGCCGCTTGACAGCCGCATGCCTGAACCACTAGGCTACCGTAGCTCGATAGCGGATAACTAACGGTGCAAATTCGGGACAAGTGCCCAAACGGACCGAAGTTGAATCTCCTAATGAATACTAGTTAATCTGCAAATGGAGAATACACTTTGGCTCGCTTTTTAATGTCTTAATACTCGAAAGCCGCGAAATAGGTCGGAATGTTTAAGCGAGTTAAGCTTCTGCTAAATTGGCTATTGTATCTATTCTGAGCTCGGACTTTCAATTTTGAATCAGACGGAAGGATATTCTGGAGCGTTTATGGTTACTTAGAGCTCTAACTTTCACAATCTATGACGGTTTGTTGCTGTACGCTGAGGGGCTACCGCGAAGTGAAAACGAACTTCGTTCTGGTATCTCCCTCTCTGTCGCTCGAACTGGCAAGTGCAACAAAGAGGGAGATACAGGAACGAAATTCGGTACGGCATCAATGGGGGAGATCGATGCCGTAAAGTTATAATGTAAAGCAAGATAGGGATATGGATTCCAAGATCTTTTACATACCTTCCTTGTTCTATCTCGCAGCCCGTGTGCAAATGGGAACAATTCCGCCACACATTACATTTGTATGAGTTGCAAACGTGTTTATGCGCCAAAGTTCCTAATTTGAATAAACGAGTGCCTACTCCCCGTGCTGCTGTTAGCACTATAGTTCAACTAGGACAGTTACTGGTACGAGTTCACCCGTTTATGGTGCAGGCAAGTTTGTAATCCATGTTTTATCCTATCTATGTATATTAAAATTATTTATTTTTAATTATTTATTTAATCTGTTGAAACACGGTTTTTAGGGTTTCGTACCGAAAGGGCAAAATGGGACCCTATTAATAAGGCTTCGCTGTCCGTCCGTCTGTCTGCCCGTTTGTCACCAGGCTGTATCTCATGAACCGTGATAGTTAGACAGTTGTAATTTTCACAGATGATGTATTTCTGTTGGCGCACTACTATTACTTGTTCTGTAGTAGTGTTGTGTTCCTGGTGGTGAGCAAGGTCGCCACTCGCCAGAGCTCCCGAGGATGCGTTGTGTTGAGAGCGAGGGAATTTGTTCCTTCAGCTGTCGACACGGCGAATCCTCAAACATATCAAGGGTCGGCAACGCCCATGTTACTCCTTTATAGTTGTATTCGTCTATAGGCTGCGGTGTCCGCTTACCATCAGGCGGGCTGTACGTAGTTTGCCACCATCATTGTATAAAAAAAACTAAAAACAGAATAAAATAAATATTTAACGGGGCTCCCATAAAACAAACGTAATTTTTTGACGTTTTTATAAATAATGGTACGGAACCCTTCGTGCGCGAGTGCGTCGCGCACTTGGCCGGTTTTATATTATACAAGTCTGAATACCGATGCACAATTCTCGACATTGTGTTTGATGGCTCGCGATATTGCCGATCTTGTGACCATTTGAAACGGGGCGTAATCTAGTGTAGGTATACAGTTACCTCGAAGTCTAGGTAAAATAATTTCTGATAATCGTGAAAAATTATTTCAAGCATTAGGGTTGCGCGGTCCCGAAACGTCTTGTGTGTTCCGCGATAAACACGAAAGTAACTCTTTCTTGTCTTTAGGGGTCCATGAGAAAAACAGAATGCATTTTATCCCAGAAATAAATCCTAAATCGTGAAATGAGGTCTAAAACTTTATATTGAAGTCAACTAACAATAACTACGCGGGCGAAGCTGCAGGGGCAGTTAGTGTTGCAAATATGTGTCACCCAGAATGAAAACCTCGTTACAACACAAAATCGTAACCCAATAAATCACAGTGAAACTGGAACCAATAGCGCCGATATCGGCTCCAACATCCGGCCGGGGCATCCGTCGTCCGGCGTCCGGGAGCCGTCCGGAACGAGTCCGGGACGTTTCCGGGACGTCCTCGGTAACCGGGCCGCGCGCGCTCTCAATACAGCGCGTTTTCTAATGATTATTGCAAGGCTAGTGCATCTGTAGGATGTAATAACTGATGGATATCGGATTGTGATAAACATCAATTGTTTCCTGTAAGGATGCAATTGAAATAATCTCCGATTTATTTTACAGCCAATTTGTATAGGAGTGCCGAGGCTGTAAATACAAGCAAACAATTACTATTTAATATTATAAAAAAATACCGTTCATTCCTTTTTGTGTATTTTTTATGTTTGTATTTTAGTTAGGTGTATATTTCCTTTTAATTGTTTTGTTTGTTACTCTCCGTGCTCTCACCGAATGGACCCTGCGGAAGACCAGCGCTGGCTGCAAAGCTAGCAACAAGCTGAGCTGGGTCCATTTCGTGGCAAAAAAAATGAGCTTTTTTATTTTATTTCTTTTATTATCTGTGTTGTGTTTGTCACGAATAAATGTTTTGATTTGATTTTGATTTGATTTGATTAAACCGCTTACTCCCTTTTATAGGTTTTTGTTATTAAAACCATTATTGTGTGTAAAATACTTGATTGCTCGCACGCTACCCCTCTCGACACGGTTTCAATTGAATCCTAAATTACCTGAATTAAGTGTTTAATGGAAATAACGCCCGAGGGGCTAAGATGGTTGCCATTTTATAACTTATCGTTGTGCATAAGACATCCGTCACTCTCGCACGCGAGGGCGTTGAAATGGCAACCACTTAGCCCAGCTCTGAATTCACTACCTAGGCATTTAGGTGATAATCAGGAACAAATAAATAGGGTTTTTTTTTGCAGATAATGCACTGGCGGTCTAGGTACAAACAACAACACTGTTAGGACCATCCTGTGTTTATATAGAACCTTATTACAATGCACTTAAGGTGCACCGATGGTCAGTTAGCTGTGTTTTCGATATTACCGTTTATACTAAGTGAGATTGAGATATGTATTGATAAAATTATAAATAATTTTACATATCATTTTACATTACCTATTTAGGTTTAAGTTACATTTTATATGACTTTTACTATACATTGGTCTGGTCTAGAAAATAATAAAAAAATTATAACTCGTACTTAACTTAATTATTTAACATTTTTAAGTTTTTGATTTTAATTTATTTATTTTTTCTTTTTAGTCATCAGTCCTCAACATAAATTCATTTATATTGTATCATGCTATACTCATAATACCTACTAAATTAGACCCTAAAAAGGATGAGTGTGTTAGTGTTCATATACTAGAAAGTAGTTTTTGACCAGTTTATACTTTTCTATAATGACTATAATCCTTATTAGAGCTAATGAGGACTCGTAGGCCTCATGCAAAATGTGCCTATAATATACAATTAACGTATGTGATTGCCTAGTTGTCTCGTGTTCTACGCCTTACTTATTTTTTTTAAAGCTTTTTATTTTATTTAAAAACATTAAATTAGCCGGTCATCTTCATTTAATTGACGACCGCTTTAGCCTAGTTGGTAGTGACCCTGCCTACGAAGCAAGAGGTCCCGCGTTCGAAAACCGGTAAGGGCTTTTATTTGTGTGATGAGCACGAATAGTTTTTCCTGAGTCATGGATGTTTTCTATGTATATAAGTATCTATTTATCTATATAAGTATGTTTATCGTCGTCTAGTACCCATAGTACAAGCTTTGCTTAGTTTGGGACTGGGTCGATTTGTGTGAGATTGTCCCCTAATATTAATTTTATTTATTAATTAATTTATAATTATAACCACGGAATAAAGAATCCATTGGAAGGGGCATTCAACCGATTTTCATAGAGAACCACTGTTGCCGCACGCACACAACTACACTTCAATAATATACGAACATACAAGTGCAATACGCCTTCGATTTGTTAAAACGTACTGTGACAATATGTTGTTAACGGTAGCAAATTTTATACGCAAAATCTACTTTAACTAGTACTATTTACGGTCTCATTTAGTGTCAAGTAAATATTTCTTATGCCCGTTACCATATGCGTTGTAAGACTTGCAAGAGGCGTGGTCGTTCGGCTACTCGACGCAAGATGGCGGTGTTTTCAAACTATGGAGATGCGACCGCTTAAAACCAAAAGGTCGCATGTACTGCAAAATTTGTATGATAATAGTCGTATCTGGCTGTAACGGAATAGGGATGTGGGTATGGCATGAGTTTGATTATCGATATTTTTATGATATTCATACGGTAAATATTAAGCTAAGACTTAGTTATATTACAAATTGTTTCTAATAAAATCTTGTTTATTATATAATTAGTAGTAGGTAACATTTATACTAAATTACTTTTGTTATAAATGTAGTAGCAATTAAACACAGATTTGACGTTGGGTTTGCCGACGTTGTGCGAGTGCGGTCTAGTGAGAATTTACCGTCAAATTTGTTCGAATGAAAATTTGTGGGATAACAGGAAACTACATGTCAGTAGTGCACCGTGCGTATTGCGAAGTGAATCAATTGTTCGTACTTACGCTACATACAATACTCTGCGTGAGAATTGAATCTTCCTGAATGAAGCGATTTCCTTTTGGCGAAACTCAAATATCAGTTGCATCAAAATGTTTCGAACAAATGGTGTTGAATCGTTGCAGAAAAACTATCCTATGTCCTTCCCCGGGATTCAAACTATCTCCATACCAAATTTCATCTCAATCAGTTCAGCGGTTTAAGCGTGAAGAGGTAACAGACAGACAGACAGACAGAAAAAGACGGACACACTTTCGCATTTATAATATTAGTATGGATTTTATTGTGTATGACATAATATTCAGATACATATTACCAGAGCCCGGAATTCTTTAGAGCTGTCATAGGGACTTCTCGTTTATCGACTTCCGAGTATACATATGTATATCAATAAATACAGAATACAATATGTAAAATATGATTACAAGTAGAAGTAACAACATGCAGTCTTATCACGAATGAGCGATCTCTTCGAGATAACCTTTGGATACCAACTTTTAGCAAATTATAAATATAAATTAAAATAATAATATTTTATTCTTTCTTATAAATAATAAGGATGATCTTAGTCCTGATTAATAGGCATAGGTAAGCAATCCATAAATTATAAAAAACAATAAACAATAAAATATTATTATTTTAATTTCTATTTATAGTACTACAATACTTCCGATTGTACAATAATACATAATATGTATAAACGTTAGTCGATAAACGAGAAGTCCCTATGATAGCTCAAAAGTGCTGCGAGAATTCCGGGCTCTGCATGTTACTCATAAAAATATAATCTTTCTCATTTTGGTTTATCGATAACAAGTATCGACCTTAGCCACAGCATTTGAGTAGCGAACCTTCGGGAAATTTGCCGTGCATTCACGTTCCGAGTAGTGAAATAATACACAGGATTATGAACTTTATTGTTAGAGAAATAGAATTGATATTTCCTTGACTACAGGCGCAAATTGTGTCTAAGAAATTGAAAATTAAATATTTTTTTATACGTATTCTAAAATATTACTTAACGATGATAGGAAATACCTCCATGAGACAAGTTTTTTATGTGCTGTTATTGGAGGAGCTTTCAATAACGCAATACGGCATTTTCCTAAAATAAACAAATATTCACTCGTCATACTCTGCGTGCGGTCGCTAGGTGACTGACAATAATCTGTGCAAGAAGTATGCTTATTATTGCTCATGTTCGGCGACACGGGAACGCCCACTCACCACTTCCAATGGATTCTTTATTCCGTGATTATAAAATACGAAATGACCTCTCACCTCATTACCAGTCCCGCTTTAACACTTAACTTTTCAACTCGCGTCAAATCAAAAATAACAAAAGACATCCGCTTCGTTTGTTCTAAAAAGCATTGCGATGCACTATCCTGCTCAAGCGAGTCCAAATGAGGTACGCACGACAGAGAAAACAGACGTATTGACTATTACGGTTGAATGACTGATAATGACGGTGGATGGACCATTAAGCCGCGGTGATTGATAGGTATTTTAACGGTGTGTGAGAATATTGATTTTGAATTCCAATTTGGGTTTACTGCATAACGGAATGCTCCAGCTGTGATTGAGCGAATCGCTGTTCAAACTGTCCAACAATAACATTGTTGGACAGTTTGAACTCATAGTTGGCCTGTTGGTGCGATGTCGAACTAACCCCAGCTTTGAAGCCTGTTTTCTAACCATCTTTGGCCACATTTCCGAGCAGTGGCGTGAAAATTAAGTTTATGTCAAACAATAATACTAGCCTTGATTGCCGACTGTAGGTACTTTTTTGCAATCACCTACCATTGATAGGATTGTAAAGAGCCCAAATACAGCTGGATTATCTTGTGTATTGAGGAGTTCTAATGACCTCCTTCTGTATTTATCATCAGACCAGCTTTATGGTTGGTAATATAATGACTATATTAATTAGTGTTAGTCATATAGCATTATTAGTAATATACCATACCATTCATTGTAAATTACGTATAATAATTATTTCAGTCTTTTTTCGGAAAGCATAAATAAGCTACATGATTAGTTAGACATACCATTCAAATCATTCAATTTCATGGTGACATGTCTATTGCAAATATTTTTATTCATATTTATACCATTGTGTGACATACAACATAACACTTTTCTTTTGGCAGTTTGTTTGCGTAAGTGTCGCAGTTCCAACCTAACCTAACCTTCTAAGTTATATCGTGATAGCAGCTCTTTGTGTTGGAATTGCAGTTTTTCGGACCTAATATAAAACTGAATCCGGTTAATTTACGGAAACGATACAAATAAAAACAGCTATTACCTACTATTATCCTCAATATATCCCTGAGATGATGTTAACTTAAAAACAGTGCATTTTAGACAATGAAACGACATGAAAAACTTCAACTTATTTTAAATTTATGCCTTGAAATATTTATGTACAACCGATACACCTTTGGATGTTGCAAAAACTGACATTACCTAATGCATTACATAGAGAAACAGGTGCAACTATGACATATTTTCCCTCAACTACATACCCTTAAAGAGTAGTTGTTAATAACTATCTAAGTCAACTCAATATAGTAGAAACAACTTTTTTCCAAACAGATAAGTTTCAAACTCGACCTAGCAATCAAACGTGCTTTTAGCTTATCAATTTGACTGAGAGTTAGAAAGACGTAAAGGCGTTAGAAAGTAAGGTTCATACGCTCTTTTGTTTTGGAGTGTATTTCTAGTACTGCCGATGCACTTGGCAATGAAAGCTTGATGCGACCGGTACAGATAAATACAGAAGTGGTTTTATGGCATTACGAGGATTGAGTCATACACTTGAGACAGTACCTACTGTGTAGTAGACTACTAAAAGATACAAAAATGCTCTTTATTGCATTGTAACAAGGTGAAAAGTCAACTGTAAAAGGTAGTCGTAGTCGTCGTAGATACGTAGAATGGCTTTCTATAGAGAATATAGAGATAACGCCTATTTACAATAACTTAATATACTTATTGAAAACTGTCAGTATGCCGACTGCCGCGAAACGATAACAGGTACGGAATTTCCTGTATTTCGCTTATAAACATTTGGTACATACAATTCGTTCTTCGTTCTTCAATAAGATAAAAATTCGAATGACGATAACTTTTCACGATAATTACGTACATTTTATTTTTTAGTGTCTTTGATAATTCCATCTTAAAGGTTGTAGTATTATATCTAGACGTCAAATTCTTCGGAAATAGCCATAGTAAACGATGCTTCCGATTGGCATTTTCTGCTGAAAGAAAACTTCAGCGTGTAGCGTGATGCTGTGATATAAATACGATCGATAGAAATTCCTTTGGGAATTTTGAAGCAACAACCCATACTAATATTATAAATGCAAAAGTGTGTATGTCCGCTGAACCTGGTATTGAGATAGTTTGAGTCCCGGGAAGGACATATGATCGTTTTTATCCCGGAAATCATCCCCGAAAGTTTGTATGGAGCTACGTTATAAACGCGTTACATGCGGACGGCGGAGTCGCGGGCAGATGCTAGTTGCAAATAAACCAATGAATTGCGAAGATGATTTACTCGCAGTAGTTGCTTCCAAAGGAAGGTTTGATTTCGTTTTAATTATTGTAAAGTTAATTAGTTCCTTTTTAATTTAGATTAAGGATAATGATAATGACTCTTTCCCCGCGAAGGATTACCTAGTAATCTAATAAATAAACTGTTACTCGGCTTCGCGCCGTTACGAGGCGCTATGCCGCTAACTGGAATGCAATTGTTGCCAGAGCAATGAACCGCGAGTGGGAGGTTTTATTTTAAAACGTTCTGTTTATTATAAATCGTAATAGAGTAGAGTCGGATTGTTTGGATGGAGGCAAAGGGCTGCGTCCGCGGTGGAAGCCCTTAGGGCGATAATCGTTTGAACGTCTCGCGTTATTTGTAGGAAGGGTAGAGTTTATCTTCTTGCAAGGAACAAGTGCAAAAATATGTATCGCTTTAATCCTCTCATAAATATGTACCGAAACCTTAATCCGCTGACATAAGATTTAGATTTAGATTTATTTATAACACGATAAAAATTACAATATAAATTTGCACAAATGTCAAGATTAGGTACAAGAATTTCTACCAAGAGCGATGGGACAAATTTATGAGTGAGTTGTATGCACCCATATTTGGCATTTTTTTCTTGAGTTGAGCTGTGACTGCAAGCACGGGACATGTTCGATTGGTGGCAAGGACTATTCTGAAGAATGGATACCAATTTTAGTCACCTTCCCGGGTGACTAAAATTGGGTTAATACTCCACTGATACTCAAATGAAGAAGGCCAGAAACTATGCCGGCAACTATGGGCGCCTTGCTCTTCTTTTTTTTTAAATACAAAGACGGTGGCAAACAAACGTACGGCCCGTCTGATGTTAAGCGGACACCGCAGCTTATAGACGCATGCAACTCCAAAGGAGTAGCATGGGCGTTGCCGACCCTTCATATTTTTGAGGATTCGCCGTGTTGACAGGTGAAGGAACAAATTCCCTCGCTCTCAACTCAACGCATCCTCGGCTCAGGAGCATTATTGTCGCACAGCCAGTCGATCGCCTACCACAACCTTGGTACCTTTATGTTCAAATTGATGTTTCGTTTCACAGTGTATAATAGACTTAAATCTGTAAAGCTAAGGCCGGGAAGTAAGGGGTTGCCGGCCGAGTACACGTCACAATCCAACACGTAGTTTTAAAATGAGAGCGTAACTACGTTTGTATGGGAAGGTGAAATTCGGCCGAGCTTATATACTGCGGACTCTTAAGATGGAGGAAGAACGGGCTTCCAGGTAAGTGATGTCAGCCCCCTACTGGGAGTACCCTATCAATGTATAAATCTTCATAAGTTCATAACTGAATATACTCGTCTGTATAGCCTGTGGCGTGTTCATTCGTACGTCATTACACTTGCTCATAAACCCCCTAACATTATTTGTTTATCCACATTATGTAGGTCGAGCAAGACGAGGGTTCTACTTATGACAAGTGCTAACCATTTTGAGAAGGGATATGATGTGACATACACAGCCTATTGTATATTTGGCAATCGTGCAGTTCCAAATAAGACTTTGTTATAAAATATTAAAGCGTAAAATTGAATGATATAAACGTGTGATAGACTTCGCGAAAGATACGGGGGAAAACAAAAGAGGGCAAGTCGTATGTTTGTCAATAATTTATTTGCATTCTCAAGCTTATTTTGAGGACACAAAGTCTAATTTCAAGTGAATGTGAATGTGTTATACGACCTTTGATCGATTCTTAAGCTTAAAGCCTTTTGAGATATGTTTAATGAAGTCACAGTGTCGACACGATTAGCAACGATTATAGGAAAGAGTTTTTTATGTGTTTGATCGATTTGCTGTCATGCCTGTCATGTTTCCGATACAAAACCGGTTAATAGCCAATTAGTTGTTATAATAGCCATGCTTTATTAATGGCGGCAACCACAAAAACACACAATACTGACAACGGGTCACAATTCTAAGGAGGAAAAATTGTCTCACTCAACTCTTGACACCGACTCATATTTTAACAAGACTCGATAAAAAACAAACCGCACTCTTATCGTTTCATTCGTTTCAAAGCTACGATGACACAGACACGCAGATACACATGCTAAACTTATAACATCTCTCCTTTGCGTGGGGGGTTAATAACAAGCAAAAATAGCTCAAAAAACTGTGTCCCGACTACAGAAGACTAAGTGAATTTTCATACAAAAGATAGCCTATGTCACCAAAATCGGTTCAGTATCATAAACGATACGTTGGAACACACGTAAATATAAAAAAAGACTGCTAAAATCATATCCCTTCCTTTTGGCTCAAAAATAGAGTCGTCAGATAATATAATTTTCTCAAACATGAAATATTGACGTTGTGTTTTTCATAATGGGCTTCGAAGTGTCACGTTTCGGGCGCAGCGAGACGAGAGACCCGTAATGGCATTTCATTGCATTACATGTTTTATTTCATTGCATGTTTGAGAAAAGCACTATACATACCTTGGCGTGAAAATGGGTTGCCGGCCTCATGACTATCCGACCTCGCTACGCTCGGCCGTCTATATGTACTCGGCTGGCAACCCCTTACTTCCCGGCCTCTATAGTAATGTACTATTTCTCAAACATGCAATGAAATATTGACGTTGTGTTCTTCATAATGGGCTTCGAAGTGTCACGACGTTTCGGGCGGGGCGAGACGAGAGATCCGTAATGGCATTTCATACTTAATTGGAGGCCTAGGCCTGCAAGATGGTCTTTTTTAACTTCCATTCTAAAATTTTGCGGCACAGGATCACGGCCGTTGAGCCATGAAAATTAAAGTTTGATTTTTGGAGATTTTTTAATTTATTTTATTGCATGTTTGAGAAAAGCACGCTCGGCGTGAAAAGGGGTTGCCTTACTTCCCGGCCTCTGTGGTAATGTACTATTTAAGCGCGTCATTAAATCAAAAGTAGAGTTAGCGGTTAAAACTTCAATTCTACCGTTCAAAGTACGTAATTATATTTATAAACATAGACTAGATCGAGTGAATGTTATCAACATAAACGAAAACACCAACATGTTTTAACGACGTTTTTTATTGTCTACAGATGTCCTTTGTGAGAGCGTGACTCACACTTGTTGATGCCATGTCTTCATAGCCGATATCTACTTGCTTCTTCTGGTAAGTCTTTATAATATCATATTAAAAACTCAATCTGTGGCCAGTTTAGCCGTATAGGGGAAGTGGAAGTAGAATTAATTTTACGGTTCTAATTTCGGTGCCGGTTAATGTACGGCCCGATAATCCGCGTCCATATATCTTTCCCTCCCTCTGTTTGCATGAGTTAAAAAGAAACAGAGATATAGCGGACGCCGATTATTGGGCCATACATTAACCGGCACCCTAAAATCTAGTGGGTGCACTTCGCATTCGCGACTCTAGTTTTGCGATTACACGCTGCGTTTAGGATGTAACTCGTTGCACGACTTTGCACAACTAGGTACGCATTATTATTTTTATCTTACTCTTTCTGCAGCTACAGGTTTACACTATTGCACTATTGTTTACATTATTGATGTAACTAGTGTTTTCAGTTTGAATTTTATGAGCCAGAGCCACCAAGTTGGTTTGAGCCAATCGGACCTTCCGAAGGTCCGATTGGCTCAAAAAGGCATAATAATGGACCCGATTCTACAGTGGCCACTAAACTTCCTAATTTTATTTAGGTGTCGCTAAAACACTGCTATTCTATGAGCAGCTGTCATAATCAAATGACAGCGCTACTTTGAATCTGACGTTTCTTGTTTTAGGCGTTATATACTTAGCTGCCTATGTTATATACTTAGCTGTCTAAATGCTATTCTAAATATGTCGTTTTTAATCTGCCGCCTAAATTATGTCTAAAAATTAGACAATTTAGTTTTAGGCTAGTTAAGCCATGTACACGTAGAATCGGGTCCACTATTATAAAAGTGGACTAAGTTTATACATCTCTCGTCCTCAGACCAAGTAAAAAAGTTTTTTTCGTCCGTCCTCTCGGCAGATATCTAAGTTTAGAACGATCCTAGTATACCATGGAAGGGCTAGCTCAGTTCCCCTTCGTCACGCGACAAGTTCCCGGTCTCCCTCTACTCACGGCAGTTTGAAAGGGACAGTTGGCACCGGCACATTAGATAAACGCGCCACGTGGTCGCCACGCGGTGGCCGCCAGATGTGCCTTGGGATGTTCACGCCACCATGCTAATTAGGTGTGCCATTCTTAGAAGTAATCGTGTGATGTATACAGCGATAATCACATCACCACAAGCACCACCATAAGCAAAAAGTGTTTTAGGTCGTGTTTGTGGACAGGCGAAGCGTGCGGGGCGACGCGGGCACCAACTCGAAAGTCGCCCCCCCCATCACAAACATGGCGTTCTTTTGGAGTGTTTATGTATGTATAGGCTCGGACAGGAATAGGTCTACGGCCTGCCCCGCCTGTCGCATGTTTCTGGCGGGGCCCGGGGCACTCGCCCGAAAAACTCCAGGGAAGGCGAGTACTTTTTCACCCTAGGACGAGCCAAATGTGACGAGGCGCGAGCGGGGCTCCAGTGCGTTCAAAATGAGATCATGGAGTCCTCCGCATGAGAGTGCAGATGCTCGCCGCTGTGGAGTTTTTATTGGATGGAAAAAGTCAAGTCATCCCCCGATGATTGTGTACCAGCACGTCTATCATGAGACGGCCGCCAAATACTCTCGATTTTTCTCGCACTATACCTCTTGTTCTGAATGTTCTAATAAGAGGGAGACGGATAGTGCAGGAAAAATCGAAAGAGCTCGGGCGCCGTCTTGTGATAGCCGTGCTGGTTCGCAGATTTCTGCACGAAGAAAAAGGAGTGTTTATGTACAGGCGTGAGCGTTTCCATCGTCGTCTCAAAACACGCGTGCCGCGCCGCTGCCCGCGCCACCTGCCCATGAAGGCGACCTTGCTCGCATTATTGTTTAAGTTTCTACAGGTCGAGTTTAGGATGCCATTTCTTGGTTATATTGTAGAGTATGCTTGACTGAATATCCTTAGTCTTCAGGGCTAAGGTAGGTCCCAATGCTTGACAGCCGAATAATTGACACTTATTGTTTACCTTTAGTGTTATGAATTAGGATTGGAAGTGTCAAGTATTGAATCAGTCCAAGCACTTGGACGTTTACTTTAGATAAAAAATAAACATTTTGTAACCATCATTGATATTTATCCGAAATAAAGAAATTGAATTGAATTGAATTGAATTGAATTAACTATATTAGCATAACATTTTTTCCCTGAGTGAATGTCCTAGTCACGAATATGCCTATTATCATATGCTTTTAAGCAAATTGCTAGTTTAATTTAACCCACGTATTTGGTCTAGCCTGGCATCTTAGTCTCAATTTTCATGGCACCGGAGATCTATTCTAAGATTGCGGCTTGCGGTCACTTCATATGATTAAAATAAAACTTACCGCAAATTAATTTTCTCGTTCCACCCGTTATACCGGGTTGGAGTGAGTAGCTAACAGGATCGCTTTTATATCTGACATAAAACATTCGTCCTTCAGGTCGAGTTTTCCCTTTGGGTTGGAAGGTCAGATGGCAGTCATTTTCGTAAAACTAGTGCCTACGCTAAATAGTGGGATTAGTTGGAAAGGCTATTCCCGGGCTCTTTTAGGGGTAAAACCGAGAAAAAATGCTAGGAGGATCACGGTAAATGCATTCCTCGTTCTCGCACTTTTATACAGGACGAATGCTTTTTCTTCTGTCGGACATAAATGCGATCATGCTAGTTTTTTTATTGACTTAGAAGAAATAACCCCTTTATTATAAGTATACAGAAAAAGTGTCTGTGAGATTATTGCTTTGTAAGTTTGTTTGTTTGTATGTAATGGGTAATCTCAGGAACCACGTATCCGATTTCAAACGATCTTTCACCTGTGTATAGAATGGGCTTTCCGGATGGTCACAGCCTATGTTATATCCGGCGGTTTTGCCTGCATTCTCTGCGAAACGCGGGTGAAGCCGCGCAGGCAGCAAGTCATTATATTTGTAGTCTGCAAATGCAACTCACCGTTCAGTATTAACCCCCCATAACGGCGAAGTGAATCTCATATTTTTAACATAAAGTTGTTAGTTTGCCTAATCAACTTAGTTAACCGTGGAACGAAAAACCTGTCGTATCTTTCGGCCATCTTAATTGATAGCTAACACACACGCCGGGGTAAATTAGGATACCATATACAAGCGGTTTTAATTACTATCTATATACTCTTGCGTAAGTGTCGTTTCGACCCAAAAGAGCCTTGTGTATGGATAATGGAGCAAAGTCAGGGTTAATGGAAATTACCAAATATTAAAAAATACTAATTGACCATTATTTCGTAATTACAATCAAGTATGGTTATATTATACAGTTTAATAGATCCTCCAATTGCTTGAAACGAGTTCTCCCTTAACAATTTAAATGTGATATTCGATTTGATACAGACAGCAAATACAAAGGAAAAATGAATCGTCATCGCCTAAAGCCTGCTCTATACAGTGGGCCATCACGACCCATCGTGCAGGACGCAACTATGCGTTAGACGGAGAAAGACATCGCCGCGCCATAAGCCATCTGACACCACTACCAGCCACACGCTGGCCCATCCTAGTGGGCCATCATGTAGAGGAGCCATAAAGCCCAAGACAGGACTCGAACTTGCGCACCTGTATTGCCGGTACAGCGCTCTTCCAACTGAGCTACTCAGACATTGACTGATAATCTATATCTTTGCATTGCATTTGCCGCCGCTACTACAAGCGACCTCTCTGTATTTTCGTACTCACGTAAAATTTACACGAAACAAAAAATTAACATTTTGTTTCGTTAAGAGGTGCATTTTATTGGTATTTTAGGTACATATTAGGGCCGCTTCAGACCGGAATGGCAGCGGCCGGCAGCGGCGCGGCGAGCACTTTGTGTCAAATGATTTTTAATTTTATCTACATACTAAAAAGTCCAGTACCGCTTCAAAAGCTCGAAAAGGTCGCGCGGCGCCGTGCGGTGTCGCGCGGTGACGCGAGCAGCCTCGCGGCCACGCGCGTTTGGCGTACTGGAGTTTTTAGTATGTAGATAAAGTTTAAAACTATTTGACACCTAAAGTGCTCGCCGCGCCGCTGCCGGCTGCTGCCATTCTGGTCTGAAGCGGCCCTTAGACACATATAAAAAGCGATGTGTTAAATATGTGCCTACATTACAGTCTAAAGTCATCTATCGATCTGTCAGAGGTGAGGCGACTTTAGAATTCAAATACAAGATGCCATTCTGCTGCGCCCCCTAACTTTGCAAACCGTCAACTTTTTGACAAAATCGCTCGATGGCCATATCAGGAGTGGTCATAAAAACGTCATGGATACGGCCTGAATTTTGTTTGCAACGATATGGCAGCCCGTCGGGTCGGCCGTCATACCGTCTCGAAACTTGGCACTTCTCGCCGTACCCATTACGTAAAGTCAGATGCAATTTTGGCCGAGTGTAAATGTTTTGTATTTCGTGTTTTTAAGTGTAACGTCATGTTGTGTTCAGATAAACTGACAGTTAAATTGATGGGGTTAAGTATTCCAAGTCAGTTCGTGCCTTATATCGAACGAACTCACTTAACCCTTCTTGTAGTGTATAGGAACCTTACAAAATTTTAAAAGCGGTTATGACGTCACAATTAAGAGCCATTTACACTGGTTATATATGCAAAACTGATTAAATTAAAATATTGAATATCTTGATAACAGTAAGAGTTAAGATACTACTGTCTTGGAGAAATTAACTTTATTTGATCTAAACTGCCTGCCCCCTTGCAATTAACGGAAATTGACAAAAACACGTAGTAGAACTTCAATGCCATTCACTAAATACGGTTTTAGGAGACATCTAGCTATAATGTGGCAAATCTGTGAGCTACGTGTGCGAAAATTCCCGCTTCCTGGCCAGGAGGAGACATGATATGATGATGATATGATATGTATTTTGAACTGTGGGCGTAGCATGGTTGCCATTTTATCACTTATCGTTGTGGTAAAGACGCCCATCACGCTCTGACAAGTATGCGAGTGCGAGAGTGACGGATGCCTTATCCACAACGATAAGTGATAAAATGGCAACCGTGCTACGCCCGCTGACCTAATGTAGAATGAACGAGTATGTCTTGCCTTCAGCTAGGGCGTCATTAATGTAAGTATGTAAATATTTTATGGTTAACAAGACACACTCTCTGTACACTCGGTATTAAGGCGAATTTGTCCCTGTAAGGGATTTCTTCCTGTCAAGTAACTGCGATCGAAGGCATTGCTTATTTCTTTACCGCCCTAGGTCAGTAATGTACCTACTATTAACGTCATGTTGTTTTCAAATAAACTAATAGTTGAAAACTTACTTACTCACTGCTGTGGCGCGACGATCCGAAGTTGATCTTGGCCTCCGACATTAAAGACCGCCAGGCTTCCCTGTCCAATGCAGTTTCTGTCCGGCCCGGAGCTCGTTCAGTTGAATGGATATGTTTTTATGCTTAGCTTTGATGCAGCCTCGTAACCGAAAGGGTTTAAGGTACAATTCCACCCTCCGTCGTTGCTAGCGCGTCGAGCGAGTGGCACCTTTATTGGATTTCTCGGTTGACAGCGACATAGACACATTGCCCTAATTTCTTAAAGCGCACGGAGAAATAAAAATAAACCAGGCAAAGGACGCGACTTTGTCGCCGTAAAAATTAGTTAAATTTAGTACTTGTACTCCATTCAAAGGCAAGAGTAGGTAGGTGGTTTGTACTTCATTTGTTTCATGTAGCCTTCTTTTGTCTTCCCCGAGAACTTTGTTCAATAGCTATACTCAGTGTTTTGTATTCTATTTGTGTCTATATAGGATGCAGGGGCGGCGCGTGAGAATTTTCACAGGACAACCCGGGGCAAAAAAGGGCTGTTACTTAATGATTTACGAGTTTGGTAAATTGGTTACCTATAGCAAGAAATTTTAGGCAGACCGGTGGGAACCGGCTTGTATGGGCGCTCCGCCACTGTGGTAGGATGACACTCTAATCATGTCTAAGATGTCGGTTTTAGGCATACAATATCTACTTATCATTAAAATTAAAATATCTAAAATAATCTAAAAACCATCAGTGATTATGATTATACATATAATATTTTGTAAAAACATGATTTTTTGTTACCAATAAAACAATAATAATACAAGTAACAATCTTTCTTTTTCGATAATCTGCAATGACTCCTGCATATCTCAATTCGTTCGTCTTATTGTCATAGTCGAAGTCTTCGTTGACTGGTGTATTAGATTTACGAGTGAGATCTCACACGCGAGCCAGCTATTACGGGCTGTAAAGGAATGGGTTCAGTGTTTGACTAACAGGTCATTTACTAGATTACCTGTTAGACATGTATTATTTACACATGGCCTATCATTGAAAAAAAAAACGTGTAGTTGAAATGGTTTGTCATTCGTTACCGTAGAAACAATTGGACGCATTGAATAGATAGTTTACCGATTTAAGGTGGTTCGATTTCCGTACAAAACGTTATTTGACATTCGCAGGCTAACGGCGTTATTTTTTAAGAAACTTATGTAACTAACTTTCATAAATTGGCTTTCCATATGCGCGAAATTCCCCTTTTTCTTTAATAAACTTGTATAAACTAGAATAATTTGAGATATTCGTTTGTGACGTCATACTTTGGGAAAACCATTTTTCTCAAATTATTCTAGTTTATGCAAGTTTATTCAAGGAAAGATTTCTTAAAAAATCACGCTGTTAGCATGTGAATGTCAAATAACGTTTTGTGTGGAAATCTAACCACCTTAAAATAATAATAAAAAAAACATATTTTTGTCAATATTTTGACGTTATCCCCATGACTATACCTATTTTTTATAAACCGCTACTATAATACAACTACTTGTGGCCCTGAATAGTTTTATTATAATAGTTTAGAAGAACGATCTAACTGTGAATATTCACTTCATACTTGAACAATGTAATCGAACAACGATTCAAAAGTAAAGTGATTTATTACCTCGATACAAAGATATAAAAGATCAGAGCCAATTCAACGTAATCGGAATACTTTGATCTCGATAGCTTTTTTATGTGAATACATGATACGAGTATGTGGATCGTTTAAACTAGACTGGTGTTGTTCGCTACGCGCTAATACGGCTCACCCCGCCGGTCACCCGTCACTAAACTAGACCTCTACCGAGTACCGACGCTTAGTCACTACGCATCGCGGTGTCAAGATATGTATATTTGTGGGTGAGCGTTGAAGTGAGCTTAAAACAAGTTACAGAATAGGGGTCTGTATGCCACCTGTGTCTGAAATTGAGGTAACTTTAAAGCGGCCCGTTTCACGAAGTTATACCACACTATAAAAAAGAAATTGCCATGTATGAAGTAGGGTGGACAAAATCAAGAGAATAATGGTGTCAACATGTATTGATGTCAATTGATGGTACTTTTTCATCAGTACAACAGCACGTTACATCACATCTCGCTCTACAATTGATATGGGAAAATTTACAGAGACGCCGTAGACAAGGCACTTATAGGTAGACGTTCGACATTATAACCCGGAAACCTTTGGGTTGGAAACAAGTAGGCACGAGCACAAGATTAATAGATCAAAACAATGCTTGATAGAGTATGACTTGCAGTGATGGTCCTTTTCAGTCAGATATTTATAGTAGGATTATTCCAGGCGTCGCCACTAAACTGTTTTTTTTTCGTTTCCAGGTGTGACACAGCCACCATGGGCGCATCGGGCGTGTCCGACGAGTACACGCCGCCGCGGCTGTCCCGGCTGCTGCACGCCCTCCCGCACATCAACGTGACGCTGCACCGCGTCAACGACACGTTTGCGCCCGACTCGCCCGTCTACCTGGAGGTCAGTACTGTGCAGCCACCTGAGGCCAGCAATGAATTAACTCAATCCATTGCTGGCCTGCCCGAGGACTATAGAGTACCTCTATAGTCCTCGAAGGGGTCCTAAGAGGGAAGGTGCTACCACCTTTCCTCTTGTTACAGCAAGAGGCCTTTGCCCGCAAGTGTAACATATTTATATAAGCCGATGATGAAGTATTACTCCATACATACATAGACATATCTCGCTTAGCCTAAATTCGATGTAGACCTTGAACTAGAAGCCCGTAATGCTCAGTAGATACGACGTACAATTTACTCAATTCAAGAGCATTGAGAATGTAGAAGTTCTATGCCAAACTAAACTCGTATTTTTGTTCCTCACTAAGCAAAACGAGCGTATAACATATCGATCGTCTAGTCCACCTGTAAGTCAGTACTTGCGTGACAGTCGTGACTAAGCCTCGGCTTAACTATTCATGGGCACTTCATTTCTCTCTTTATTAGTTCCAAACATGGATCACACAGTCATAAAAACAATAGCGGTCTTTCCCGTGGTCAACAGTGACGGGCTTAAATATTTAAATTGACTTTGGAGCCCAACCTAATTTTAGGCTTCATTGCCTAAACTGGACTGGAAAGACGCTAAATTCAGCCATTAATAAAGCGATCGCCTGATACAGAACAGCAGCTGTATTTAGGGTTGCCATGTGGAAGAATTAAATGTCCGGATAAAAATCCTGACATCACCCTAAAAATCCTGACATTTCTTGTAACAGAGATTTGGTCCTTTCATTCATTAAAACTGTGTAAACTTCATAATAAATTATTAATGTAAACTTTTTTTTTGAGCTCGTTCCTTAAAATCCTGACACTTGCCAAGTCCGGCCGCAATCCGGACAAAGGTTCACAAATCCTGACATGTCCGGACAAATCCTGACGTATGACAACCCTAGCTGTATTCAGTATTGGCAGAAGGCCGTGGAAGCGGGTTTCCGTAGGACTTTTGATTGAACCTCTGTGGTGATGCTCCATTGTATTGTGAGTAGGTACCTAATTGATTCTTTGTACGTTTCATGACAGATGTGTTGTGTTGTACCCAAATTTCCGATGTCAAGTGGATCGGTGTCAAGTGCGTGCGCCCGACACGCAGTCAAAGGTGTTATTGATTGCTTACACACTGTCTGTTTGCATGGACGAGTGCTTGAGATGACACTTGCTACCCTGTAACTGTTTAAAACAGCTTTGGATGAATTGACTGAGTCACTGTTTATAATATCTAGTGATTTCAATGTATACTAGCGGCACCGATCTCAGAAGAAGCTAAATTGATATATTTATTTGTGCTAGAATACCTTACACAGAATAATACCAATACGTAGGTAGATATACATAGTTTTAGTTATCCAGGTTAAGGTACAATGGAACTGACGTAATCTTAAGTGATTAAATGTTCCTAAAACAATAAAGAGAAAAAAAATACTAAGACAGGATAGAACTCCATACACTGATGTGAAATGGCTTCGTAGAACGCATTTAATTGGGTCAATCAACTATTTCTTGTTGATTTCTATTTTGTTAGCCAATGATTGACAGAGAGATGATTTTCGTGGCAGTCTCTAGCCGCCCAAAGGCTGATTAAAAGGAATTGATGATTAAACTTGAATGGAAATCCCATTCAAAATAGGATCAGTGTTGCATTTGTTTTGTTTCATTCCATTTTAAAACAGAGCATTCACCACTATTTCCTATTACAGTCGATACTAATTTCATTGCCAATTTATTTGTAAGTTGGTGGCTAGATGAGAAGTCACACTGGCTCAAATATGCTAGCGATGCAGGAACAAAGCGCTGTATCGAAATTAATTTCTTCATTTTCTTTCCAGAGTCTGGGTATTCTCGGCTCCATTCCCGGCGCCTGGCTAATCCTGACCCTGACCGTGCTGCTCATCTACCTGCTGACGAGATGCTGCGACAGGAAGCAGCGCCCGCCCAGGAGTATCACCGCCTTGAAGGTAGGGACACTGTTCTCTTAGCTGGATGCTCTTGATACAGACAGAGAGACAGAGACACACACAGACAGACACACAGACAGAAGATCCAGGATTTATCTTAGGATTTTGCGAAGGGGGGCCTTAGCCTCTTTTGAGGGGGGCTTGAGCACAATGCGCTTAGATGGGGTTTTAGAAGGACAGATGTTTTTTGAGCCTGGAGCCGCCATTTTGTCTAAGTAGGTATTGTGAGCCAACTGTCTCACTCCAGCTGTTGCCTTTCTCCGTGGACCGATATTCCGTGATGCATGTCCGCACTTTCTTGTCTTTTACAAAATCGGAATGACAGACATCAAAGTGGGAATAGTTAGGTTCATATATCACTGACAAATATTTTCACATGTCTATCTTGACTGAATGTATAATGGGAAGCAATGTATACAAATCAAGATCTTATGTAACAATATGTTCCTTGTGAATAAAAAAATTCATTAATTCACTCATTCATTCCTTTTGGACCCAGGAAGGATAATCTAATTAAGAGTTTTTAATTACACAAGTTCGTCGGAATCCAGAGTAAAAGATGGGATTCCTATAACAACATATAAGTTAAGAAAACACATTCGTCTAAGCTCTAAACCATACTCATGGTAAAACAATCGCTGCGTTAACATAGATCAGCACGTTGAAACAATCAAACAAATAATAATAACACACTATTAGTACTGTGAATACAGTCTCACAGCACGGTCGCCATATGCAAGCAATATGGCACCGTTCAAGGTTCACGACCTATATAATGGCCCTCAATGTGTCAGCGATCTGCCTGATGTCATTAAAGCTGTTGTTTTAACCATTACCATGGTAATGTGTTTTGGGTTAGAGTTTGAATGTTCATAATGGAGCTTTCTCATATTCACTGAATTAAAAACAGAGTAATGTTTTCATCGTTAGATTAACTTGGGCGATTGGTGAGAAGCAAACAACGGGGAAATATGAACCACAATGTTGTTCGCAGATTTGAATTTTAAGTTGACCAGCTGGTTAATTTGCGTAACGTTTCGTACGCACGTTAGGTACTTAGACCTAAATTTCATATTTAGTGTGGAAAAATAACATTTCAGTTGCTCGTTTGAAAATTTACGCAATGGTCCCTCAGGTTATCTAGCTCCGCTTACTACCTAATACTTCACTGTTCTATTAAATAGAGACATTCTTTCAATATATCACAGTCGTTTGCTAAAAATAATAAGATTATTCAAGTTTAGGTTTGCGAAAATACGCAAGAAGAACTAAAATGTTTATGAAAAGTAGAAGTATTTAGAAGGTAAAAAAAATTCATTAATTTGGTGTTGATCTTTACTTCCATTAATATTCAGTTTTTTTTGTAATAGAAAGTTTCGTAGTTTCTCTACCTGCCTAACTAGCATGATCGCGTTAATTTCGGACATAAATAATTCGTCCCTCTTGCAGTAGCATACTTGCTAGTAAGGGACGAATGCTTTGGCTCACATAAACGCGACCATGCTAACTCGTCTTAGTGAGCTTCATTCTTAACCAGAACTAAATTCTCATTGCAGATAACTCTCATGATTCTATCAGTGCTGTGCTGCGGTGCAATAGGCGTGGGTCTCTTCGGCAACGACGACCTGCACAACGCCATGCTGCAGAGCATCCAGGCGGGCAACCAGCTCGCCGCGCTGGTGAACACCGTCAAGAACCAGGTAACCCTCATGTCCCGTGGCGTTACTGTTGTTAGTGTCCACCTCTACTTAATTCTAACATATATTGTAGCTCCCTTGAGCGCATTTTACTGCGATTGGGATGGTGAAACCTGCCACACAGAACGCTAAATTAACCCTTACTTACAAGGGTAAAACGATTGAGTGTGTTGGTTACAGATGCCCTGAGAGATGTTGAATTATGGATGCTTTTTACGTTGGGCGTTGATGGCATCGTTTGCGTTGTCAGACTGTCGTGTAGACAAACCTGGTAGTCGACAATTCCAAAGAGATTGTTCCAAGATATCTTCCAATCTGTTTAAAGTGATTGAGTTGGGAAGAGGCGATGGTCGCTCGCTTTTCTATCAGGATACCTTACCTGTGTACCTACACTACATGTTATTTATTTTCCTTCTCCCCACAGTCCAGCATCCTCGAAGAAGCCATGGGCTCACGCGCGCGCGCTCCGCTCGCGAGACTGGCCGATGCTCTGGATCTGCCCGTGTCCAACCAGACCGCACTGGGAACGCTACTGCGAGCGCTCTCGACGCTCAGGAACAACGCGTCCGCTGCCACCCTTGCGGCTGATAACCTGAGGAGGCCGTTGGCGCAGCTCAATTTGGACGCTTTTATGAAGGTTTGTGAAGGCTTACTGTTACAAAAATTCAAGGATAAAGGAGAAATTACTTGCTTTAGATAAGCCAAGGGATGTATAACCAAGTTTGTATTATGGGCGCTATAAGGAGGACGTCGTACGGGGAAGAAGGAGGTGCTCCCTGTATATTATTTTTTATTCAATGCCTACGTGATCGTCTGATAAGAGGTGATCGATATGACGAAGAATTTGACAAGATGTGTGTCCTAATATGAACAATCCATCAAGAAGAAAATGAGTGATACGAAGTGGAAAAATGGAAGTTTTGTTTGTGTCAAAGACTGGCATTGAATGAATTACGTTATTGCTTGCAGCGCGCTTGGGTGTGGGAAGCTGCCCGCTGGGCTGGCGGCATGGCGGGCTGGTGCTGCGGCGGCGCCGTGTGCGTGGCGCTGCTCGCCGCCGCCGCGCGCCGCTCGCGCCGCGCCCTGCTGCTGCTGTGTGTAAGTAGACCTGGGTGTGGGAAGCTGCCCGCTGGGCGCCGGCATGGCGGGCTGGTGCTGCGGCGGCGCCGTGTGCGTGGCGCTGCTCGCCGCCGCCGCGCGCCGCTCGCGCCGCGCCCTGCTGCTGCTGTGTGTAAGTAGACCTGGGTGTGGGAAGCTGCCCGCTGGGCGCCGGCATGGCGGGCTGGTGCTGCGGCGGCGCCGTGTGCGTGGCGCTGCTCGCCGCCGCCGCGCGCCGCTCGCGCCGCGCCCTGCTGCTGCTGTGTGTAAGTAGACCTGGGTGTGGGAAGCTGCCCGCTGGGCGCCGGCATGGCGGGCTGGTGCTGCGGCGGCGCCGTGTGCGTGGCGCTGCTCGCCGCCGCCGCGCGCCGCTCGCGCCGCGCCCTGCTGCTGCTGTGTGTAAGTAGACCTGGCTGTGGGAAGCTGCCCGCTGGGCGCCGGCATGGCGGGCTGGTGCTGCGGCGGCGCCGTGTGCGTGGCGCTGCTCGCCGCCGCCGCGCGCCGCTCGCGCCGCGCCCTGCTGCTGCTGTGTGTAAGTAGACCTGGGTGTGGGAAGCTGCCCGCTGGGCGCCGGCATGGCGGGCTGGTGCTGCGGCGGCGCCGTGTGCGTGGCGCTGCTCGCCGCCGCCGCGCGCCGCTCGCGCCGCGCCCTGCTGCTGCTGTGTGTAAGTAGACCTGGGTGTGGGAAGCTGCCCGCTGGGCGCCGGCATGGCGGGCTGGTGCTGCGGCGGCGCCGTGTGCGTGGCGCTGCTCGCCGCCGCCGCGCGCCGCTCGCGCCGCGCCCTGCTGCTGCTGTGTGTAAGTAGACCTGGCTGTGGGAAGCTGCCCGCTGGGCGCCGGCATGGCGGGCTGGTGCTGCGGCGGCGCCGTGTGCGTGGCGCTGCTCGCCGCCGCCGCGCGCCGCTCGCGCCGCGCCCTGCTGCTGCTGTGTGTAAGTAGACCTGGCTGTGGGAAGCTGCCCGCTGGGCGCCGGCATGGCGGGCTGGTGCTGCGGCGGCGCCGTGTGCGTGGCGCTGCTCGCCGCCGCCGCGCGCCGCTCGCGCCGCGCCCTGCTGCTGCTGTGTGTAAGTAGACCTGGGTGTGGGAAGCTGCCCGCTGGGCGCCGGCATGGCGGGCTGGTGCTGCGGCGGCGCCGTGTGCGTGGCGCTGCTCGCCGCCGCCGCGCGCCGCTCGCGCCGCGCCCTGCTGCTGCTGTGTGTAAGTAGACCTGGGTGTGGGAAGCTGCCCGCTGGGCGCCGGCATGGCGGGCTGGTGCTGCGGCGGCGCCGTGTGCGTGGCGCTGCTCGCCGCCGCCGCGCGCCGCTCGCGCCGCGCCCTGCTGCTGCTGTGTGTAAGTAGACGTGGGTGTGGGAAGCTGCCCGCTGGGCGCCGGCATGGCGGGCTGGTGCTGCGGCGGCGCCGTGTGCGTGGCGCTGCTCGCCGCCGCCGCGCGCCGCTCGCGCCGCGCCCTGCTGCTGCTGTGTGTAAGTAGACCTGGGTGTGGGAAGCTGCCCGCTGGGCGCCGGCATGGCGGGCTGGTGCTGCGGCGGCGCCGTGTGCGTGGCGCTGCTCGCCGCCGCCGCGCGCCGCTCGCGCCGCGCCCTGCTGCTGCTGTGTGTAAGTAGACCTGGGTGTGGGAAGCTGCCCGCTGGGCGCCGGCATGGCGGGCTGGTGCTGCGGCGGCGCCGTGTGCGTGGCGCTGCTCGCCGCCGCCGCGCGCCGCTCGCGCCGCGCCCTGCTGCTGCTGTGTGTAAGTAGACGTGGGTGTGGGAAGCTGCCCGCTGGGCGCCGGCATGGCGGGCTGGTGCTGCGGCGGCGCCGTGTGCGTGGCGCTGCTCGCCGCCGCCGCGCGCCGCTCGCGCCGCGCCCTGCTGCTGCTGTGTGTAAGTAGACCTGGGTGTGGGAAGCTGCCCGCTGGGCGCCGGCATGGCGGGCTGGTGCTGCGGCGGCGCCGTGTGCGTGGCGCTGCTCGCCGCCGCCGCGCGCCGCTCGCGCCGCGCCCTGCTGCTGCTGTGTGTAAGTAGACGTGGGTGTGGGAAGCTGCCCGCTGGGCGCCGGCATGGCGGGCTGGTGCTGCGGCGGCGCCGTGTGCGTGGCGCTGCTCGCCGCCGCCGCGCGCCGCGCCCTGCTGCTGCTGTGTGTAAGTAGACGTGGGTGTGGGAAGCTGCCCGCTGGGCGCCGGCATGGCGGGCTGGTGCTGCGGCGGCGCCGTGTGCGTGGCGCTGCTCGCCGCCGCCGCGCGCCGCTCGCGCCGCGCCCTGCTGCTGCTGTGTGTAAGTAGACCTGGGTGTGGGAAGCTGCCCGCTGGGCGCCGGCATGGCGGGCTGGTGCTGCGGCGGCGCCGTGTGCGTGGCGCTGCTCGCCGCCGCCGCGCGCCGCTCGCGCCGCGCCCTGCTGCTGCTGTGTGTAAGTAGACCTGGGTGTGGGAAGCTGCCCGCTGGGCGCCGGCATGGCGGGCTGGTGCTGCGGCGGCGCCGTGTGCGTGGCGCTGCTCGCCGCCGCCGCGCGCCGCTCGCGCCGCGCCCTGCTGCTGCTGTGTGTAAGTAGACCTGGGTGTGGGAAGCTGCCCGCTGGGCGCCGGCATGGCGGGCTGGTGCTGCGGCGGCGCCGTGTGCGTGGCGCTGCTCGCCGCCGCCGCGCGCCGCTCGCGCCGCGCCCTGCTGCTGCTGTGTGTAAGTAGACCTGGGTGTGGGAAGCTGCCCGCTGGGCGCCGGCATGGCGGGCTGGTGCTGCGGCGGCGCCGTGTGCGTGGCGCTGCTCGCCGCCGCCGCGCGCCGCTCGCGCCGCGCCCTGCTGCTGCTGTGTGTAAGTAGACGTGGGTGTGGGAAGCTGCCCGCTGGGCGCCGGCATGGCGGGCTGGTGCTGCGGCGGCGCCGTGTGCGTGGCGCTGCTCGCCGCCGCCGCGCGCCGCTCGCGCCGCGCCCTGCTGCTGCTGTGTGTAAGTAGACCTGGGTGTGGGAAGCTGCCCGCTGGGCGCCGGCATGGCGGGCTGGTGCTGCGGCGGCGCCGTGTGCGTGGCGCTGCTCGCCGCCGCCGCGCGCCGCTCGCGCCGCGCCCTGCTGCTGCTGTGTGTAAGTAGACCTGGGTGTGGGAAGCTGCCCGCTGGGCGCCGGCATGGCGGGCTGGTGCTGCGGCGGCGCCGTGTGCGTGGCGCTGCTCGCCGCCGCCGCGCGCCGCTCGCGCCGCGCCCTGCTGCTGCTGTGTGTAAGTAGACCTGGGTGTGGGAAGCTGCCCGCTGGGCGCCGGCATGGCGGGCTGGTGCTGCGGCGGCGCCGTGTGCGTGGCGCTGCTCGCCGCCGCCGCGCGCCGCTCGCGCCGCGCCCTGCTGCTGCTGTGTGTAAGTAGACCTGGGTGTGGGAAGCTGCCCGCTGGGCGCCGGCATGGCGGGCTGGTGCTGCGGCGGCGCCGCGTGCGTGGCGCTGCTCGCCGCCGCCGCGCGCCGCTCGCGCCGCGCCCTGCTGCTGCTGTGTGTAAGTAGACCTGGGTGTGGGAAGCTGCCCGCTGGGCGCCGGCATGGCGGGCTGGTGCTGCGGCGGCGCCGTGTGCGTGGCGCTGCTCGCCGCCGCCGCGCGCCGCTCGCGCCGCGCCCTGCTGCTGCTGTGTGTAAGTAGACGTGGGTGTGGGAAGCTGCCCGCTGGGCGCCGGCATGGCGGGCTGGTGCTGCGGCGGCGCCGTGTGCGTGGCGCTGCTCGCCGCCGCCGCGCGCCGCTCGCGCCGCGCCCTGCTGCTGCTGTGTGTAAGTAGACCTGGGTGTGGGAAGCTGCCCGCTGGGCGCCGGCATGGCGGGCTGGTGCTGCGGCGGCGCCGTGTGCGTGGCGCTGCTCGCCGCCGCCGCGCGCCGCTCGCGCCGCGCCCTGCTGCTGCTGTGTGTAAGTAGACCTGGGTGTGGGAAGCTGCCCGCTGGGCGCCGGCATGGCGGGCTGGTGCTGCGGCGGCGCCGTGTGCGTGGCGCTGCTCGCCGCCGCCGCGCGCCGCTCGCGCCGCGCCCTGCTGCTGCTGTGTGTAAGTAGACCTGGGTGTGGGAAGCTGCCCGCTGGGCGCCGGCATGGCGGGCTGGTGCTGCGGCGGCGCCGTGTGCGTGGCGCTGCTCGCCGCCGCCGCGCGCCGCTCGCGCCGCGCCCTGCTGCTGCTGTGTGTAAGTAGACCTGGGTGTGGGAAGCTGCCCGCTGGGCGCCGGCATGGCGGGCTGGTGCTGCGGCGGCGCCGTGTGCGTGGCGCTGCTCGCCGCCGCCGCGCGCCGCTCGCGCCGCGCCCTGCTGCTGCTGTGTGTAAGTATACGTGGGTGTGGGAAGCTGCCCGCTGGGCGCCGGCATGGCGGGCTGGTGCTGCGGCGGCGCCGTGTGCGTGGCGCTGCTCGCCGCCGCCGCGCGCCGCTCGCGCCGCGCCCTGCTGCTGCTGTGTGTAAGTAGACCTGGGTGTGGGAAGCTGCCCGCTGGGCGCCGGCATGGCGGGCTGGTGCTGCGGCGGCGCCGTGTGCGTGGCGCTGCTCGCCGCCGCCGCGCGCCGCTCGCGCCGCGCCCTGCTGCTGCTGTGTGTAAGTAGACGTGGGTGTGGGAAGCTGCCCGCTGGGCGCCGGCATGGCGGGCTGGTGCTGACGTCCAAGACGATAGAGTGCAAGACGTCCAACGATTATCGCTCTACGGTTGGAACACCGCGAACGCAGTTGATTGCACACGCTGCATTGTTTTTATTTTATTTGATTTTTTATTTAGGTAACTGGCGGTTACATAAAGACGAAGATTGTGAGTATATCATTCGTCGTGGTTGTCGTTGGTTCACTCAATCCCTATGTTGCAGGTGGGCGCACTCGGCGCGCTGGTGGCGTGCTGGCTGGCGGGCGCGCTGCTGACGGCGGGCGCGGTGGCGGCGGCCGACGCCTGCCAGGAGCCCGCGGCCGCGCTCGCTAACTACGCACCACACAAGTTACCGCTCGACGTGAGTTACATCAACCTATGCTCGCATAACAACTTCATGATCTATGCTCGCATAACAACTTCATGACCTATGCTCGCATAAAAAGAGTGCGTACGTCCCAGTATAGCAGTGAAGGCTATTTCCCTGATGTGCTACTCCATACGATAACCTATACCGTACACTATTGTGATTCAATAACAAAATAAATTTGTATTCTTTATGTGTAATTTAAATCTTGCGTGACTTTTGGGACACCCAACATTAGCAGGATATCAACTTACCTTGGCTTTTACAACATTTATTTGCGTTTGAATCGTTATTTCACATTTCACCTTTATTTCTTCCCAGATGGTGCACTACTACCTGTCCTGCAAGGTGTCCCGTGAGAACATCCTAACCGCTGAACTGCGCAACGCGCAGCGCGCAGTAGTGGCCGTGCGTCAGGCCCTAGCCGTGCTGTCGCGCGGCGCGCCACAGCTCTTCAACGATCCAGGTAACGAACGAAATTAAAAACGGACCTACAAATCAATCATAGATAACATTATTTGGGACATTCTATTCTTACCCACTATCGGAAACCTTGGTAGGTTTATATAATCGCACGGATCAATCCACATTAACAATAGATTAACATGACACTAGTATTAATAGCGCGTATAGTAGTAAAACCAGCAACTGTTTTGTTTGACTTATTTGTCTTACATTGCGTGGGTGCGTCCCCACAAGGTGAACTGATGCCCCGGTAAAATTCGCGAGGGTCCGCTGGATGCGGGTGGCACAGGACCGGTCAATGTGGGACTCTTTGGGGGACGCCTATGTCTGGCAGAGGACGTCTTTCGGCTGATATGATGATGTTCATCTTCGTGGTACAATGCCGGCCAGGGTTCGATGAGTGTTACCGTCCCGTCACTGTCTACCGCGAGACACAGGCCTGGTGGAAGTGTTTCGTATGACTTATTTGTGTTTATTATATTGCAGCGCTGCAGCCGGCGCTCGGCGCGCTGGGCGCGGGCACGGGCGAGGCGGAGCGCGCGCTGGTGTCGCTGTCGGGCGCCCTTGAGTGCCGCATGGCGCGCGCTTACTTCGTGGCCGGGGCGCGAGCGGCCTGCGATGCGGGACTCCAGGCAAGTCACATTCATTTACACCTGTTTTACCAAAAAGCGTACACGACAGAAGGCCGGAAAGCGGAAGGTTTACCTTCCGCATCACGCAGTCATAAGATGGAACGAGATCTCAACAAAATGAGAGTGGTATTTGACGACGCTTGCAAGAGGAGTAGTAAGAAACAAACACACGACAGAAGGCATTACCTTCCACATCACTGTCATAAGATGGAACGAGAAATCAAGAAAGAGAGGGTGGTATTTGACGCCGCTTGCAAGAGGAGCAATAGGAAACAAACACGACAGAAGGCGTTTACCTTCCACATCACGCAGTCATAAGATGGAACGAGATCTCAACAAAGTGAGTGGTATTTGACGACGCTTGCAAGAGGAGTATTGAAACAAACACACGACAGAAGGCATTACCTTCCACATCACTCTGTGAACGAGAAATCAAGAAAGAGAGAGTGGTATTGACGCCGCTTGCAAGAGGTACAATAGGAAACAAACACACGACAGAAGGCGTTTACCTTCCACATCACGCAGTCATAAGATGGAATGAGAAATCAACAAAGTGAGAGTGGTATTTGACGCCGCTTTCAAGGGGAGTAAAAGGAATTACTTAAATGTTGCAGTGCTTATCCGACCGTCATTGTTAGAAGATTTACGAGCGTTTCTCATGAGATAGAGAACATACAAGGTAGCATTTGAGTTAATGAAGAACATGCGAACTACCAAAGAACAGTAATATCGAAGGTCGTTGGAACCCAGTTTTATATATCCATTATAGTATTGATATGTCTTTGATTAAAATCCATAATGTAATAAGCGTATTTTATTTTCAGGCGTTGTCGCTACAGCTGCTGGCCGCCATCGCGGCCGGTTTCCTCTTTACAGCTATCGTGCTGGTTGACTCCCACGCTTGGATCTACATCAACACCAAGTAAGTACCCTCGTACTGCATAGTCTTAATCACAGACCAAATTCTGGGAAATCACAATGACGTTTCACATCGGTGTTTGAATAGCTTTAAAATTGCCGGTTAAAAAGTTTATAAGAGCTAGGCGACTGCGCTCAATGGCGGAATGGATGACGTTTCCAGTCTCTACATCAATGCATTATGAACTAAACAGAATTACTGAAAATACACCAAGGTTTTAGAAAAAAATGCCACTAAACGACACGAAGCAGATAGGAAACAAAGTCACCAAAGAAGGCGTTTACCTTCCACATCACGCAGTAATAATGGTCGAGAAACTAGCAAAGTGATAGTTTTATTCGACGCTACTTGCAAGAGGAGCAATGCTACCTTTTTGACACGTTTAGGTCTGTCCCCAGGAGAGCTGGTACCGGCGAGGAGCAAGCGCCATTCCTCTCGAGCGGCGCCAGCAGCGCCTGCAGCCGCACGCTGCCGCGGCCCGCGCCCTTCCCCAACGGCAAGCCGCCCAGCTACAGCGCCGCCGTGCAGCTGTGCGACCTGGCCGATCGCGAGCGACCCAGGTCCGTCAAGTGAGTACACACATACACACACTCATACTCGCACTCGCACACACGCACACGCCCAATATGATTTGAGACGTTGGTGCCGTTAAGAGGCCTAAGTCTTCTGGTAGATGTGGCTACACACCTCCCTAAGGCGTTGTAAGTAGGAACTGGATGAAAGATTTAGTGGCCGAAACGGATTTTTCCGATAGCTGTTGGTGGATTACGAGGGCTGCTACTTATGTATCCGGAATAGAAAAAATAATCAAACGTTGATTACTAAATATAATTTTATTGTTTTTCAAAATATTTTCCGTGATGATCGATGCACTTTTGCATACGTGTAAACCAATTTTTAAAGCACTTTTGCCACTCTGATTGAGGTATCTCCAAAACGTGTTGTTTGAACGCGTCGACCGCATCTTCACGGGTTGAAAATCGTTGACCACGTAATTTATTCTTTACATTTGGAAATAAATAAAAATCATTGGGTGCCAAATCAGGGCTGTACGGTGGGTGACCCGTTAATTCTATATTTTGACCTTCCAAAAATCGAGTTGTTTCGCGTGATGTAGACAGCTGGCGTTGTCATGGTGAAGAATGATTCTGCGTCGCTGGTTGTCTTTACGTATATATTCAAACACTTCTGGCAAACAAATGGTCGTGTACCACTCGGAATTAACCGTTTTACGATTTTCTAGTGGCACTGTAGCCACATGGCCATTCATACAAAAAAACCGACGACCATTTGCTTCAAGGTGCTCTTTGCACGAGTAACTTTCGTAGGGTTCGGCTCATTTTGAAACACCCACACTGTTTATTGCTGTTTTGTTTCGGGATCATACGTATATATCCAAGATTCGTCACCTATGTAGATATTATAAACAGCTTTTGAGTCACCACGGTTATATTTTCTCAACATTTTTTGCACCTTTCGACGCGAGCTTCTTTTTGATCCTTAGTTCCGGGTTAGTTCTGGATTCCGGATACATAAGTAGCAGCCTATGTAGTATCAGGGCCATGAATGCCTGCGGTCGCTGGTTCAAATCCGGCTCGGAGCCTTAAATTTTTCCTTTAATTTTAATTTTCAAGTTTATATTGATTGTATGTTAGTCCTTAAGGTATTTATAATATGGGCGTTTGTTGCCTGATGCAAATAAATAATGAAAGCCATGTTGTCGTTGGGCAGCAGGTCCCGCATGTCCGGCAGCGCGACGCTGGGCCGCGGCGCCAGCGCGGCGCTGGGCGCGGGCGCGGGCGCGGGCGCGGGCGCGGACGCGCTGGGCGGCTCGCACACGCTGGGCCGCGCGCCGCACAACGGCAAATACGCCACGCTTAGCAAGCAGTGCAAGACGCTGGAGAGCAACGACTTCTACTGAGACCGGCCCGGCGGCGCGCTCGACACCGAACTTAACAAGGGTGAGGGTTATTTTAGTGTACGCAGCGGGATACGGCGGCGGCAGTGTGATAAGTGATAACCGTCTCGCTAAGTAAGCGACCGTTTCAATACAAATTTCCATCCAATAGTTAGATGTGTACAAATAAGATGAGTCGAAAAGATTTCATTGAAGGCTTTGCAGTCAATTCTTTATTCGTTCAATTACCTATTTTGTAGTAGTATCACATATTCATAGGATCGTGCCTTTAAATTCATACCCAGTAACGGATTGCCCTTGCCTTACGGCTGTAGCTCTATTCTAGGCAAACATATCACGTGCCCGGAAGAGATCGAATTTCTCAAGTTCAGCAAAGTCCTGCAATCCCTTGAGCTAGCAAGACGACCAAGAATTGTAGTAGATGGCGCTCACAATAGATCAGCAATGATGCGCGGTGATATAAGAGCTTAGTAGCCCGGATCTGTCACTACCCGTATAATAATAAATACCCAAGTCCCAAGTTCTAGGCTCTAGAAGGCGTCTTTTCGAGTTCGACTATTTTAACCGTCGGCCATTTGAAGTTGCAGGTCAGGCCAGTCGCACCGCCCTGAACCGCTTCGATCCTAAGTACGCATCGTTCGGGCCGCGCGCGCCGCGCCTGCGCCCCGCCGCGCCCGCGCCGCCGCTCGCCACCTTCGCGTCTGCGCACGCGCACACACACGCGCACGCGCACGCCCGGGACCCCAGGGACCCGCGCGACCTGCCCCGAGAACCCAGGGACCCGAGGGACCAGTCCAGAGAGCCCAGGGACCCCAGGGACCTGCCCCGAGAGCCTCGCGAGCCCAGAGAGCTCCCGAGGGAGCCGAGAGAGCTACCGAGGGAGCCCAGGGAGACCAGGGAGCTGCCGAGGGAGCCGCGGGAGGCCGATAAATACGCGACTGTGAGGCCTCCGCGTAGGACTGAGCCGCAACCGCTGTCGGCCGCTGCCCTCGAGTACAGGTGATTTTAATTACATTACTCATACCATACCATAAAAATTCTTCCTCTGGGTCGCATCGCCTGACGAGTCACACTTAGACGGCTATTCCGTCAAATTTGATAAAGCCCTAATTTTTTTTAAAAATAAGGAATTAAAGGATTTATAAAATCAACGATATAAACTTTATAAAATTATTTTCGACTTAAATACCTCACTTTCAACTCGCTACTTAGATAAACAATAATATACTTTCTGAATACCATGAGGAATTAAAAAGAAGATTCTCAAGTATGAAATTAAAATGTAACTAACACCTCTTACATGGGTCGGTGAAGACCTGAAATAAAAGATTTCATTCATACATGAATGATGAACAAATTAAGATTTTACGCATGTTTAGGAAGCCTGGCTACACATTGCGACCTTTTGTAGCGATACAAACACGCGTTTCACAAACGCGCGCCACTAACTAGTATCGATGTAGGTTATCTATGACCTATCCAAAATGTCGCCGTGTGTAACCGCTCTTAGCTGATACACACGGTCACGGTATATGTCGACACAGATCCCTGCAGCGGCCGCGGCGGCAGCAGCAGCCGGCCTCCAACACGGGCACCGCGCACCGCCGCCGCCCCGAGCGCCCGCAGCACGACCACCGCGACCTCTACGCCGTCACCGAACTCTAAACCCTATCCCCCAGCACGCAAGGTGCAGTCCCGCGCGACGCTAACGACACCTACTACCTTCCACGATCACATGAAAATTCAAAATCCGAACGCGGGCTCTAAGTGCTCAGTGAGAACGGTCGTCGTCACCGAACTTTAGACTCTCTCCCCGCCCTGCAAAGTGCAAAATCCTGCGCGAACGACACTTACCGCCTTCTTACGATTCGGATTTAAACTTCGAACAATGAAGCGCGCGTTAAGTGTTTAGTGAAAACGGTTGGTACTATTCGACAAAAGACTTTCATGCGACCTAGTGTTTGTTTAAATACGGTAGCGTCAAGCGATTGAATTTTCGAAATAAATGTGACTTTTGTCTAGCTGTCCTAACGGTCAGTATTCCTTTCGTCACGTTTGTGGCGGCGGTTTTAGCTAAATTTAAAAAATGTTTAGTAGTAATTATAATGGATGACTTAGAACCATAGTGAAGATTTTCTTGCCATTAAAAGCATGCAATAAAAGTAATTTGTGTTGTTGAAAATGGAGACTAATAAGTAAGGACGCTCAAATCTCAAGGAATAATTGATGTTGGTTTAATGTGTCCCAGAATGGCGTTAATTTATTGAAATGTTAGTTAAGACATTGTTTTTAATACTAGCACAAATATTTAACAAAATTTTGATGCGGTTTTTGACTACTTTGGAAGGAAGGCCTATGAAATGTTTACTGGTTTTTTTCTAATAGCTTGTATGATTTGGAGAATTTGAATTTACTTTTGCTCGTATCATTTGATCATGTCCACGAGAAGGCTGTGCCAGTAAATGTTTAACGACCAATAACATAATTGTTCAAAATCTTTCTTATTAAAAAATGTTTTAAAATCACAAAAAATCTCAAGAGTTTCCTCTTGTCTGACTGTACGTTTTTGAATCGGTTTTCGCTCAATAGACGTAAGTACCTCTGGTTAAGACGACGGGTAATGAACCTTATCCGTTGGTTGTTTAGACGCTTTTTAGCGAAAGTGCTAGAAAGATGCCAAATCGTAGGAAGTTTGACTTGGCAACTCATAGTAGCTGGGGCAGGATATTGGAGCGAAGTTCAAATGTTATAGGATTTAAACTGCATACATAACCGAATGATGTCTATTATGTATCTTCTTCAATTCTACACTCAACAACCGAGTAATAAAATGCCGTATCTCGCGGGAAGATGCAAATTGAGGGGTAAATCATACTCAATCTCTGCCACGGGTAACCGACCTGAAACGATAGTGTTCAAAATCGCTCAGAATCGTTTGATACCATATAAATATGTGTTTCAAGCCCTATGACATTTGAGATTTTGCTCAAATCTCCGAAGCTGAATTAGTAAGGCTTGAAGCCGGTAGGAACCTGTCTTAACATGTATATAACTGTAATATACGACTCGAAGTTACTGTAGTGTTGTGTGGACGTTTTTAAATTGTATATTTGAACGGAACTTAGAACTTCTTATGATGCTTCGTAATCCAATATAGTCTGGGTTTTCCAAGCTTGTATCTAGTCGTTGCATAAGTAACCTTGCTGCGGCAAAAATAAGGTGAATTGACATTAAATTCCAGTTGAGATGGAAGATTGGGAAACGTAAAAAGACTGTCTCCCGATCTCACTTGTGCATTATCAATCTTGCTGCAACCGTAATAAGGATCAGAATAAGATTGAGATGCGAGGTTGGAAAATTTAGAAGATTTAAGTCAGCTCAATTCGGACTGGACGTAGCAAACCTTTTGTAAATAGATTTAGTCTGCTTAGTCTTAAATAACGTACTTTTTAATTTGATGTTTAAATTAATCTAATTGAATGAACATTCCACCTCGAGGGCGCAGTGGAATTTCAACTTTGACCTTCTGAAAATAAGGTTCATGTGAACTGTTATGTGACAAAGTAGTTGGATTGAATGATATTTAATATAGTAAGGTAATGAACAAGTACTGTTATCTCTGTAACACCACAATTAAATTAACTATTATAATATTTAATGAAATGTGATCACGGAAATGGTATGTTGAACAAATATTGACGATCATTTTCGATGTAATTAATATTTAAGTTTTTTTTGCGCTCTTTTCTGTAGCGACTTACTGTAACACATTTGGTAGAACTTTTGGTACATTTCTATACGATACTTTGATAAAAATTACCTAATCTTAGTTACACGAATCGCGGCGAATCTTGATCCCTGTGACAGCTGTCATCTCCGATACAATTTATAACCTTAAAACGTAAGATTTTACTGAGATGACAGCCGTCATAGGGATAGATTCGCCGCGGTACGTATAAATAATAACGTACATCTGCTACATCTTGTTTCTCATAATTTATACATTATCTGTAACCCAATTTCCTGGTCACCTTTCAAATGTATAGAAATAGTCTTACTAGCTATTTTAAGGGTAGTTTTAAGTGATGGTACCACTTACGTGCATACATTGTGCAAAGGAATGTTTTGTACTACAGTATTATAGCGAATTTTGTGAGACTTTACAACGAGTTCAGTAAATTTTTTAAGACCTTTTTTTCATAAGTTTCACGGTACCGATAAGCAGTGTATTCGCCAAAGATAATGCATAATTTAATTTAATTAGTGCTAAGGTAAGATTAAGCTTAAAATAAGGACGGTCATATTGCATTTTTTCTTTTTGCTTGCCCATGCAATTGGATGTCATGCATTATGGCCGCCTTTGACATTTCAAATTTGGATTCCGTGCAGTTTGTTTCAAAAACGCTGTCCTGTTAGATATCTATGCGTTTCTTTATTTCGTTGATTTTATAAACTGTCTGTTTCTTTTTAATTTATTTATTCCTCTGGCTGGTGTTTTTGTAACAAACTGTCATTCTTATTTAATTGGATGATTAAGGCGGCAGTCCTGAGAATTGTTTTTATTAAGAAATTATACTAAACGATTAACTAACGGACTTTCTGAACTTGTTACTGTTAACAGGTAAAAGTTGTTACTATTGGCGACATGTTTCTAGCTCATCTGTTCCGTCGAACACTATACCTACTAACTGTTCAAACCACAGACCGGACTGTCCAATATACCTGACAGCAATTTTAAAGTTAGTGTATTTTTTTATTCATAACAGAATTTTTGACTATTTGATCTGAATATTCTCTTATCCCTTATGGTCTGCTAGTTGAAGAAAAAAAATAGTTGTCAGTCTAGTGTTATAAGGGATGAGCAATCCTAATGGAATGGAGTTGTTCGTATCAAAATATTTATATTAAATTAACAATGGTAGCATATATAGGATAAATAAAGAATTCCGGTTTATGAGTTATGTTATTTGTATATATTTACACCATCACAGTCAATAAAATGACAATTACCGCAAAGAAATTTGACTTTCTGGTCAAAGCAGAACCATTTTGTAATGGGCGGTAGAAAAGTCTGATACATTTATTTTACCGGCCTAGGTATTATAATGAACTTAGTATTAAATCGACTGCCGTGCGTAATCTGAGCATTCCGCATGATCTGAATGCACAATTACCTATCTGATAAGTTACACCACTTGAATGTAATTATTGCACAATATTTATCACAATAACTATAATAAAATAGTTGTAAAATTTGTTACTTCATCATTTACAAACTATTGTATCGAGTTTTTTCATAAAGGAATGATTTAAGATTGAAACTATTAATAGTTACCATAGTACATTTTAATTTGCTTTATAATTATGAAATAAATCACTGCCGGTGTCTATAAAAATTATGTGCCATATTTTTGTTGTTTCCTTGAAAATCTCACGTATTGGATGATTTTGGATATAATTTATGATCGTGCATATAATTTATGACTGTGCATATAATTTATGATTGTCCATATAATTTATTACCTCCTAAAAAAATATCTGATTTAAGTATAGTCAGTTATTTCATTTTAGTTTCGGTTTCGAGGCGTTTGTTTGCTTTTCCAAGTCAATTATGGTGCGCTCGATGATGTTCAAACTATGTATTTATCCTACGAACTGTAATGTATTAGACAACATTATTTGTGCTTAAGATAATTACAGTTGGCCGAATTGAATCAGAGTAGACCATTCAAAAAGCAGCTCTACTGTCTAAGACAGAAGATTCCATATCCAATGACAGTTTTGTGAAAAGTCGGCCACATTCAATAATGTCAACCATACACAACATTTTAATGAATGAAGGTGTAAAGATAACATTAAATAGCCAAAATGAAAACATAAAAAAAAATAACTACAACTTAGAAAAATTGAAAAACCCCCCACATTTTCATTTCAAAGTCCAATATCTCAAAATCGGCTGAACAGATTTTCATGAAACATGACACTCGGGATAAAATTATCTATGACTCAAAAAATCTCAATGAAAATCGGTTCATCCGTTTGGGAGCTACGATACCACAGCCAGATACACAGTTACACAGACAGACACATTAAACTTATAACACCCCTCTCTGCGTCGGGGGTTAAAAAATAAAATTTCATTTCAAAAATTTCGACTGTGTACATTATTGTCTAATACATTAAAGAGCTTAGGGGTTTGTGTAAGTCTCATTTCGTGATGTAACAGCGTGTATAACGATGATAAGTGATTCTATAGATCAAGTGTATGAGTTTACAAAGAATTATAATAAATGGATAAAAAATAATGATTAGTTTATTTATTATGAGCCTGTCATATCCCACTGCTGGGCAAAGGCCTCCGCCCTCTTTCCAACCCTCCCGATTTTTAGAAGTCTCGTGACATTGTTTTAACAAGCATTAAAAGTTCAAGCAACTGTTTCCGTCTCATCATCATCATCATATCAGCCGAAAGACGTCCACTACTGGACATAGGCCTCCCCCAAAGAGTGCCAGTGACCGGTCCTGCGCCACCCGCATCCAGCGGACTCCAGCAACCTTTACCAGGTCATGAGTCCACCTTGGGGGGGCCTACCCACGCCGCACCTTCCGGTACGTGGTCGCCACTCGAGAACCTTTCCGCCCCAACGGCCATCGGTTCTACGTGCTATGTGCCACGCCCACTGCCACTTAAGTCTCCCGTCTACGGAAAACGAAATAAAAAAAAACTTTTTTTCTTACAGTAGGTAGGCAGCCTATATCACCCTGAGCATAATTTCGAATCGATTGATACCTCCTCGATCAAAATCGGTTCAATCTTTTGTAACGACACACACGTATACAAACTTACAGCTAAAATCATATTCCTTTGGCTCTTCCGTAGTCTGATAAAAAGGAGTCGACCAGGTCTGCCGCGTCTCCGTTTCCAGCTGTCAGGCTGCCAATCAGTAGCGATCTTGGCCCACAGCTCACTCGACATGCGGCAGTCATGACCAGCCGTCACACTTCAGCTTTGGAACAACGTTTATTATTTGAGTTTTGGAGCGCAGCGTGAACAAGGACATTAATAACCGGCGTTTGTTAACCACTACACTATTAATAGTGATGGCATTACTTCAAGGTAACTTGAGTGGAATGTGCAGCTTATGATACTTCTCGTTATATTAAACAAGGTTATGTTGTGACGTGCTGCTCAGACTTACATTTGAGCAACACATAATAAACTTGTAATGACTCGAAACGCTATGTGCGATAGTCATTTAACCCTTGTTTTGGTACAATTCCCAATGAATTGTCCGTCAAGGTCAAGCGAGTATATGTGCGACGAGTTAAGCCCCAATAGCCACTCTGTTTGCATTTAAATTTATCCGATTTGTCCGGTATGTTTACAAATCCAAGTAAATACCTGTTTTTTCCTCTTCCCCATGTTCCACCTGGGGTTCAGAACGCGAACGACTGCGTTTTTTCACCATTTTTCTTTCGAGCTTTTTCGTTTAAGATATATCATATCTTCTTCGTAGTTCCTTTTTCGATCTGACATCTTAATTCTTCTTTTAAAACTCGGGAAATACAAAACTGTGTAGCATGGTTAAGCACTTAAAATGTGAATGACATTGACAGCCGAAACGGCGCGAGATTGCACGGGTCACAGATACAAAAGATGGAGTTTTTTTTTTCAAATTCTCTCAAGTATTAGTGTGGTAGTAGGTACCTGATGATTACTACGTTGTGAAAATATATAATAATTTTTGAATAATCTCGATTACGAGGCGTGAAGTTTAATTGTAATAGAACTTCACTTAAGGTAAGTTCGTTTAATCATCAATTATATTAGACCGCAAAGTAATAGTACATTACGTACCTAGGGCGGTGAATTCGTGACTGGCCCAGATCGCAGTTGTTTGTGGCCTGAACCGAAGGTGAGGGCCATAAATATGCGATCTGGGTACACAATTTTACGTCTTCATCTGGCCACAATGCGAGTTTTACCGTACGCGCAGCGTGCAGTAAAACTCGCATTATGGCCAGATGTGACGTAAAAGTACTTAAAGTGACGGTGAGCAATCAACGCATCATATGGACGCTGGCAACTCCAAGGCAGTGACAGGAAAACCAGTTAGGATAATCCTATTAAATGGTTGGAATACTACGTACTCGTCCATGCAAAAAGAGAAAACGTTTATTCACTTCTAAATGTTGTCCAAATCTCAATGATTTTTTAGTACGTTATTGACACAATGAAAGACTGGTTTTTTAAGGGTTTCCTTTTTTCAAAATTTACAATATATTAATATTTTATACCTAATTTTTTATAAAAAAAAAAAGCGAAACCTATAAACCTAGATATTATTATGCTGAAGCGATCGACATCAATATCAACGTGATTTGTTACGATTTAGTTAGTGGAAATCGTTTTCTGCCGAAATGGAAATGCATATAATAAGTAACTATTCTCCGTCGGGAGCTGCTAGCTATACTTCCCTCTTAACCTTTTCAATGACGTTTCCGAGTCGAATAGGTAGTCTAGCAAACTTCCATATTTACCTTCATCTTTTTTTCTTCTACTTATGTCCGAAATCGACAACTTTATTGATCGGTCCATAATACCCAGCTTACCTTAGTTAGATTATATAGGAACAGTCAAGGACAGAACAAGTTACATAAAACGTCAATCACATCGATCATCCTATATGAAGGGTCCGAAGATATTGGTGCTTTAAGTGCCTTACTTATCGCAACTTGAGTACCCGAGGGAGCTACCCCAAACTGTATATATTAGTTGTTTTATGTCACGAAGTAGGTAGGGTTGTCCAGCCAGCATTCGGTGCATGTGATGTTGCCCACAGATGCATGAATATAAGTATTCTATGCTCTGAGGATATGCCTAAATTGAAGAATAAAGATAACTATGCATTTTGGTAGTCATTCGTTCAGGTCAAGGCGCACAAAAGTATCAGAACTTGACAGGTATTCGAGATAATAATCCGAACTAATATTATAAATGCGAAAGTGTGTGTCTAAACCGCTGAACCGATTTAGATGAAAGGAGAATGGGCATTTTGTACCATGAGTGTATACAGTTGAGACATATCTCGTTTGAAAGGTCTTAACCATGGCATTATTTCATTATATGGGACCAATGTTGAACGGCGTGCAGGGGTCTAGTAATTAACCAAAGTATGTAAAACATAAAAACTGTTCATTAACGAAATCCAATTGGTATAATCAGTAAAACGGTATCTAACATTAAAGAACATGACAATTAGCTTATGTTAGGCTACCAACACCGACGCTGAAATATTTACAGGGCTGGAATTAGGTAATCAAAGATATGTGTGAATGAAAAATCGGCTACTGTGCAAAGATGCCCACGTGTATACAATAGCGACGTATACTACATTATAGGCTAGGATATACGTTATTTTTTATTAATAACAACTTTGTTCCAACGCGTGCAGGGGTAAGATTATAATGATTTGTTGAGGCTAACGCTCAATTAACGCTACGCTAATTGATGGTATAAACTTCTTCTACTGGACACTAGATGTCTGTAGTAGTACATATCTCAGTTGATATAATATTATGTATTTTAGCAGCTAAGTCGATATAGCTCTAGCACAAAGAGGTTTGCATTCATTAAAAATAAAATTCTGACACGTCGTGTCAGTCACCACATGTCATATGGAAATAAATACAATATTTGTCAAGGGATCAAATATTTTCATATTTTAGCATAATTTATTATCCTGATGTGAAATCAAGTCTAAATTGATTATTTACATATTTTGGTGAGTATCTCGTGTTAATCTACGAATTGTATGATTTTATATTGTATCAACGGAAAAGGATCGTAGGGATTAAGGCTGCCTCGCTCAATCTCGCTCAATATCGTACAAAAGTTGTACGAGCCTCAGTCTCCTAAAAAATGGTCGAGTTCTCGCAAGACCACGATTGCATTCCCTAGTCATCATCGTAGTATTACAACAATTTTTATCATAAATAGGTAAAGTTAGTGAATATGTAAGTTTGTGTGAAGGGAGTTCATTCGTAGGCTGACCATTGGATGACGGTAGTCCTTTTAATAGGCGTGGAGGTTCCATTCAAAGAATTAACAGTTTGATGGGGGGGGGGGGGGGGAGGGTCAATAATCGACAAAAAACGATGACGTAATATATGGACCAGCCCCTAGCTCCTAGCGTGTGAAACAGCGTGGACAGCTAGTCTATACTAATATCATAAAGAGGAAAAGTCTGTGAGATTGGAGCTTTGTAAGCTTGTCAGGATTTAAGTTTGTATGTATGAGTGATCGCCGGCACTACGGGACCGATTAAAAAACAATTTTTTTGGGACGCACATAGTCTATATTTTATTCCGCGGGATTGCCTGTGTTCTTTGCAATACGCGATTGATGCCTTGTGGTCAGCTAGTTTTCACTTTTATTCAAATCTATACTTCAATTAGGTACTATCTATACTAATATTATAGAAAGGAAAAGTCGTTGAGGTTTGTGTCTTTGTTTTGTTTTAGTTTGTAAGTTTGTATGTAATGGGAATCTCCGGATGCACTTGTCCGATTTCATAAATTCTTTCACCTGTGTACTGACTGACTTTCCTTTCCGGTTGGACATATTGTATCCTGCGAATTTACATGCGTTCCGTGCAATACGGGGGTGAAACCTGGCGGGCAGCTAAGTAATATTATAAATGTGTAATAGTATAATGTGAACTGCTAAATAATGGAATTAGCTCCCGTTATTTGTATTTTTCACTGACATTTATGATTTGGGTGCCTTCAAAACAAGAGTGAATAGGTTATTACTGAACCGTGTGTGTATCTAAGGCTCTGTCGTCAGGCGCTTACCACCAGGGGGGCTAGCACAACTGACCCCGCGATGCGAGTTTAGAAAGATCTACTCTCCTCTTTCGAATTTGCAGGGTGCAAGTGAGACAGGGGGCGCTCAGTCGCGCGCGAAGCGACTTGTCGGCAAGTTGTGCTAGACGTACAGGTGAGACTACGAGCAAAACTGGACTATGTATATTATACGTTCAGCTTACGACGGAGGCAAACAATACGGCTTGCCATTTGGTAAGCAGAAAATGACACCCTGTAGACCCTCGCGAAGAATCACAAGCGCGTTGTTGACCCTATATCGTTTAAGAAATTGGCTGTGTTGATAGCTAGAGACAAATGCTGGTCCCACCCGCTCAACACCGCGGCCGCGCTTCGTCGGGAGTTCTGGTGACTTTACGCTCCACCACACAACACCATATACATATATACCATATATCACCTACCTATAAATCGAGTAGTTAGTAGTGTTATGACTGTGATCTTCTGTAAGGCGGATATACTATGCCAGTAAGACAGGTCCAAATGCCAGTGACGTAACATTCAGCTGTGACGGCTGTGAGGCGTCTTCTCTGACTGCGTGGACTTACATACACACAGGTATACCTACACAATCTATACATCAATATTTGAGATGATTAAATCTCATTTTACAATATTGTAGCAACTGCAATATGAATTGTATGTATGTATGTTTGTATGTATGTTTGTATGTATGTTTGTATGTATGTTTGTATGTATGTATGTCAATTCTTTATTGTACATGGTACAGAACACAACAACTAAACAATAACTGAAGAACGGAGATACATGTACAAAGGCGAGCTTATCCCTGAGAGGGATTTCTTCCAGCTAACCATTGAGCAATTGTATTGCGTGTATTTACTTAGTAGGTAAGTACTAAGTAACCATCATTCTAGAGCTAGAGGAAGTAATATCATATTACCAGTTTTTTTATCTGTGTAGGTTTACGAGTAGGTAGATGTAACGTTATTTTGTTACTTGGCCAAATAAAGAAACTTGAATCTTGGTACAATACCATTTCATTTTATTTTGCCCAAACGGTAAGTCGTAGGGCATTTACGTACCGCTAAGATCTAATTGAAAAATAAACACTTATCTATGTCTCGTTCCCGTATAAAAACCAAACGCCGTCGCGTTTATATGGCCATTAGCTACCGTCGTACCTACACTTATAAATAGATCCAATATGAATTGTTGCAGAACGCGAGTCATAGTGGGATTTCTAGAATACGCTAATACGCTAATATTATTAAGAGGAAAAGTCTGTGAGATTGTAGCTTTGTAAGTTTGTATGTGAAAGCCTAGAAACACTTCATAGATTAGATTACTGTTTCAGATGAACGTAAGAGTGCTGCTGTCAAGCAAAATTCCGATGCAAGCACGAAAACACCACGTGTTGGAGTACTTGGAGTTTACTGTTTCTTAATAATAAATAATATACTACTTACGTAGTTCATGTTAAATATACCTCATTCCATAGTGTTACCGTAGCTGTTTAATCTGTGTAACGTAATGATATTACGACGATATTTTTCCCGATAATCGTGTAGGGGAACAGACCGTTCCTCTAAGCGATGGGTCGCGACCAACATCGCAAGAGACTCGCTTCATGGGTCAGATACAGAAGGCGGTACCTATATGTACTCCTAGGCACGGCGCGAATAGCCAGAAGGTTCCTCTCTCCGTCACCCTAAACACCGGTGGCTTTAGGCCTCGCCTAGCTGCGGGCAGCACCCGGTAAGGTAAGGTTTTGTTTAATATTTTGACATTTAGCATATGTGTTTTCGTATTTTACTATTTATTATATTGTTAAAGCAACCCTGCCTAAGAGATGGATTAAAGTAAGGAAATCATATAACTATCAGGTAGACAATAGGCTACAACAAGAGGTAACGAATGTCAGTGGAAAGAGAGATATAGCTATGAAGTTAATGCTGGAGAACGTAATACAACATTTTGTAAGTGTGTATGTTCCTCTAGAGTGGAAGAGATGACGTAGTCAAAGAGAAGTTTTGGGAGGATTTTGGTGTAGTAATAATGGAAATTCCGAAAAACGAACCCTCCTTCCACTTTGCTCCCAAGACTATAATCCTATAGAATTTCAACATAATATTTATGCCACTGCTCTCATGGTATGAAATGATATTTTTTCATGCCTTCCTTAAGTTCTATTTTTCCTCTTTGCACCCACTTCACTGGCTAATGGCATCCAGGGATAATATTTTTCTTCTTGAGTCCCAAAGCAGTTTTATTGGGATCTCAGGATAATACTTTTCCCCTTGACTCCCAAATCGCTGCTGTTTGGGATCCAAGGATGATATTTTTCCTATTTGCTCCCACGTCATTGCCAAATGGGATCCAGGAAAAATATTGTTCCTCTTGGCTCCCAAACAGCTGTTGTTTGGGATCACAAGATAATATTTTTCCTCTATGCTACGACGTCACTGCCAAATGGAATATGTACCTATATATTAACAATCACGTTCTCGGAAACGGCTCCAACGATTTGGATGACATTTGGAATACGGGGGCGGGAAATCGATCTAGCAGGGTCTCGTGTCTGGAAAAAGTGTTATAACGCAAAACCAATTCGGTTTTTGCTATATATTATACGGGTCGGGATCGGTAGCAGTCGCCGTTTTCTCACTTCGCCAATTGTGCGAAAAATACAGAAGTGCACAGAAAAAATCTGCATATAGTGTTTGTTACCTCGAATAGGCATACGATCGAGTACCTGATGTATGTTCTCCGCCGATGATAATGTTCTTGTCCGTGGAGACCCATACAAGACACAGAACAGACTGGAGAAGTGGCGACAAAAACTAGAGAATGTTGGCCTGCGGATCAGTAGGTCCAAAACTGAGCACATGTTTTGCGATTACGGCCGGCTCTCCAGTTTGAATCTCCATTGTGAGACCTGTCGTCATGTATGGATCGCAGGTTTGGGCCTTAAAGGTGACGGATGAAAAGAAACATGCATGCATGGTTACATGGTACGGAGATGAGAATGTTAAGAAGCATGTGTGGCGTGACGAGGACGGACCGAATAAGAAATGTTGTATGTAAGGGGATGCCTGAAAGTATCACCTATTGTACTTATGAGGATAAATTGAGAGCCAATCGCCTTGTGTGGTATGAATGAATGAATAATATTTGTTTTGTGTAACCATGGCTACATATTATAACATATACTTATCTAGGACTAAGGGGTTAGTTGGTACATCTAAACTATGTATGGGCACGTAATGCGGAGGGATGAAAGTCATGTGACCAAAAGAGTATTAGGTATGAATTTGGCTGGATATAAGATACGAGGTAGACCAAGAAAAAGGTGGATGGACTGTGTGTGTGAAGACCTATACCAAACTAAGTCCGACCAACTGGATGCGAGTGGCGCAGGCCCGGTCATTGTGGCACTGTTTAGGGGAGGCCTATGTCCAGCAGTGGACTTTTTCGGCTGATATGATGATGATATCAAAATAAATAGGGGTGTAGACATTAAATAAAATAATCAATAATGTAATATTTTTTCGCAAAACGCAATTTCATATGAATCGATGACGCTTGTAGATTGTGACGTCACTAAAGACGGCAACGGGCCGCACCCCGTCGACGAGGCCCCCCGGCAGCCTCGGATAATGTGACGTCACACACCGTTCGCGTTTTCTCTCTCTAACAAGCGATATTAAAACGGTTGTAGCTTCGTAATTCTATGAGATATCTGAATGGGATTTTCGTCACTAGGCATATTTTTTTGCCTTCTTTCTTTTGAATTAATAATAATTTTCGAGTCTACACCCCTATTATATTCATATTCATATTCATATTCATTTATTCGTAATTGTCAATATTACATGTCAGAATATTTGTAGTTTATAGTTATTAAAAGAAGAATATATTATAATTATTAGCATTACACAAAAAGTGTCTATAACAAGTTCTCTTCCATTTTAATCTTTGGTAGGTATGGCCTGGCAATTTTTGGTGTTCATTAGGTAGGTACTTTATGTTTACACCAGTAACCAGTTACCATTTACAATTGCACACCCCGCTGTTCCTTTATTCGGTTAAGAGCTGATGCTGGTAAAGGCAGATTCCTATTATGGCAGATTCTTAGGGCGAAAGGACCATCAAGAAAACTGCAAATGTTTTATTTTTTTAGTACGAACTTACAATTGGCACTTAAATGTTTATGTCCTAAAAGTCCCATTAAAGGCAGCACCGCCATAATGTTTTCACGCAGTCACATTTTCAAAGATCAGTGTTAGGTTGGTCGGCCGTAACACTTTCGATGGAATCCGATCTTCGGGCATCTGAAGCTACTTAACGAACCTAACCTACCTAACTTTGGCTATCAAAAGGAATTTCTGTCGTAATCATAACTTTAGAGAGCGTTAGAGAGCTAACGATTGGTTCAACTTTAATGACACTACAAACATATCTGCCGTTTTAAGAATTCGCTATTGCCAGAATCTGCCGTTTAAATAGTATGCCAGTCACCGAAAAATTATCGTTGTTTTGCTAATAGTAGATACTTAAGTATGAACTTGCGAACGTGGTGGTCATTTAAAACGCCAAGACATTAATTTTCTTCGCGGGATGAAGTCTCATGCATGAAAATCAAGAATTGGCATGATTAAATAGTAGACGAGTCTCTTATTCTAGTGATTTTTTGTATGATAAAGGCGTATACTTATTAATAGGCCCTGTCTCACAACTGGTAGCTCCGGACAGAGACTGTTAAGGTTCCCACAGTCAGGGGGTGAGACTGTCTGCCTGTATAGCGCCAGTACGTTCCTTCGGGCAATCTCGTTGAGCCTCTTCGACCTTCCCGGGCATGGCCAACGCCTCCGCGACCTTGCAGCAGAACTGCTCGCTGGATGAGTCGCCGGAATGGAACAAAACGGAGTCATATGCGTATATTAAATGGTGTATTATAGTGCTGGCCTTGTTTATCGTCAGGCAGCGCGTGTTGCGGCTCGACACGCGTGCAGTCAGGCAACTATGGAAACGAACACAGCCGCACACAAATCCTTTTTTTTCTTCTTTGTGTGCTCAAATCCATAAATCTATACTTATATTATAAAGAGGAAAAGTCTGTGAGATAGTATAACTTGGTACGTTTGTAAGTTTTTATGTAATGGGTTATCTCTGAAACCCTTGAGCCGATTTAAAAAAAAAAACTTTTTTCTCAGTGTATAGAATATGCTTTTCGATTGGTCGTAAGCTATAGTTTATCCCGCTCGTTTGCCTGCGTTCTTTGCATTACGTGGGATAAGGGTAGTTAGAAGTCTATAATTTTATATGCAATTTAGGCGCTCAATCTCAGTTTAAGTCCTTATTCCTTGTGCTCCTGCCACAGTGACAGCAGTTTTATTGAAAATGTAAGGTTTATAGGCAAAGAAAACGTAAAATGGCAGGAAATAGACGCCAAGAGGGCTCATACGAAAGATTGGCAACTTATCAGAGTTGCCAATCTTTTGTATGAGCATCGAAATCACTATACAGCCAAAAGAGTAGTGCAATCGACCCAGGCCAGGATTTTTCTGTCTGGGTCGTACGTTATGATTATGACTAGCATAATATACATTATTAGAGTTGGCAACCACCACATGAGTTGGATCATCTCATTATGTTTAATTGACACAGACCAGGCCCCTATTTGACAATGATAATTCACCATCCATTGCTTGTTCTAGAAGTTAAGGTGGTCGCTAGGTTAATTATGGAACCAGCAATGTACGGAGAATTGTTGTAGTCAGGTGACAATTGTCAAGTTGGTGAAATAGGGGCCAGATACTAAGTACGACAGAAGTTAATCATGGCACATGGACATGATTACTCAGGACAAGGTATGGTAATAACAACTCCACGACCGAGCAAGATAGTTGTATACAAATCTCAATAAGTGTGACAAAAAGGGAAATACCATTCTTGCCATAGTTATTTTTTTATTTTCCGCTAGTTAGCACGAGGTTGTGGCAAATACCCACCCAAATTAAGTAGGTTGCTTATGGTAAGTCGTCAGTCATTTTAGGACCAGGTCTTAATTTAGCTGCATAAGAGCCTTTCCGTCCCTCTCTGTAGAAAATAAGTCATGGCACTATTTTTGTATTTGTTAGACAGCCAGATGCTATCATCTGGCTGTCTAACACATACACGATGGTAGGTCAAATAGGTTGAAACCAAAAAGCAGGTTAGTAGGTATTACTTGAAAACTTGGTAAAATCAAAAGATATACAATTCTACTGAAATCGATCCAGATAGACTATATTCGCCGGTATGTATTCGATTCTCATGATACCTGCCCTAAGGCCAGAGAGCCCAATGACCATTGTAAGCAATAAATATCAATTGGCAAGTCCGATAGTTAGGGCTATACGAACTTCGATTCTCATGAGGCGATATAATCACCTGCCTAAGGCCAAATACCCCAAAGCCCATCGTAAGCATTAAATATAAATTAGTCAACAAATATATAGTTTATAGATTTAATTTTAGCTTTGTAGGTATAATGATTATTTTGAACACATTGAGAAATAAATATGGTAACTCTTTGCAGTATGAAATATCTCAGACGTCAACTGTATCTTGTCAGCGTGTCAAAACGTCAATGTAGAGCCAACATTATTTACTAGCGACATCTCGCGTGCAGTAGCACAAGCGAAGGAAGCGGGATTTTGATATAATTAGGTGTTATAACATGGACTTTTAACATTTATTCGTTCAAGGAAAAATCTACGATCTCAACCCAGTTCATTTTCAAGCCTTTTTAGCCATACACTAAAATACTGGCGCCACTGTCTATGCACAAGTGGCGAATTAGTATGAGAATATTTAGTTCCAGTAAACACCACAGTGCAGTTATAAAATGAGCTATTGGAGCTTCCCTGCACGCGACCGGTCTTCGGCGTCATAGACAGAATTAAAGCTCTTCTTAAGAGCTTTCAAATGATATATGTCTCAACTGTATACACTCATGGTACACCGCCCATACTAATTTGCCCATTCTCCTTTGGTATAGATGGAGTTTGAGTCCCTGGGAAGGTCAAATGATAATTCTTATCCCAGTAATCATCCCCTGAGAGGGTGAAATGGGGGGTCAATCTTTGTATGGACCTACGATATAAACGAGTTCCACGCGGACGGAGTCGCGGGCAGAAGCTGGTTAAGTAAGTATATGTGAGCTCGTTTTTCGCGCCCGATAAATCTGATGGTGATTATCATACCCCGTTATCAGTGTTGCAGAATCATTGAAAACGCTAGGGTTGGCACTGCACGTATATTATTTTTAACATGTGCCTCTAGGTATATATAAGCCCCCTTTTTTAAATGACATAAACTAAGTTTTTAACAAAATAAAATCTCTTTTCAACCCGTAATTAAAAAAGGGTTTTATTCTCTTTTTCACTCATTGCGTCATTTATTTGTATTATGTATGTATGTATGTATGTATGTATAATTCGTTCGCTTAGTATTCTGATGGCGAAATAAGAAGTTACCCGAATGCGACACGGAAATGGTTCGTAAATTTAGTACATATAACAACAAAGTATTTTTTTTCGAATAAGTACTTAAGCATATCCGATCATAGTTTTCCTTTAAATTAATTTTTCAGTTTTTTCTGTTACAGATAAATATATGATCCATTTTTGCCAATGCACTATAAATTTTAAAGTAAGATGCCTGAGATTCTTGTTAAAACATGTTAACATATATAAGTATGACGATTGTTGGGATGAAGTAGTTAAAGTATTCAGAAAATTTACAATAGAATGTGAAGGTGGATGGTCAAAAGGTGAATTCAACTGCACATGCAATAGAATTCAGAATTAGGAAAAATGCTGATGAAAATATCACCTCAACAAATGGGAACTTTTTGGATTGAAGTGGTTAATTTGATTGAAAATTATTAAATAAGTAAGTAGTATAGTTTATCCCTAAATAAAATGCGATTGTAAAGATACAACATGGTTTTATTTCTCATGTAAGGATTCTTGAGATAAACCTTATCTATCAAATAAATTACTGGCCAGTTGTTCTTACTCACAATGTCAAACTATTTACAACATTGTCTTTTTGTCGTTTTTTGTTTTTTGTCACATGTCACACTGACAATAAAATAGATATTGTGCGACAACCCTATGACTTAAATTCAATGGATCTGCAACACTGATAACGGGGTATGGCTGATTTTGCATTTACTACATTTGTTTACTGTAAGTGCAATTCATGTACGGTCAACAATCCAGTACCTTGCATGAAGGGGTTACGCAGCTGACAGCTGTATAAGTATTGTCTCTTTGTGCTACCTATCTCGGGTATTCTAAGTACCTACTGAAACTTCTCACATAGAATATTACTCTGTGTCGGGAGTTATAATTTTAGTCAAATGCCCTACATAATCGCTCGTAAATAAAACAATAAATAAAATAAATTTTAGTGAAATTACCGTGACATATAGGTATAGTTTGTGTTTGTGAGAAAAGGACCAAGCACATTTAGTTAATAGACGCTTGTAAAGTCTTATGAGGAGGAAAGGATGTTTCTAATAGCCAATTTTGTATAATAAAATCGTCAAGTCTACACGACACACCACGCAGAATATAACCCGAGGTGTCAGAGATAGAGAGAGAGAGAGAGAGAGAGAGACATTAGGTACTTATTTGCTTTCAGCATTCCAATCTGATATCAACGTGCTTACGAAGTAGGTAGGGTAGGCGTCGGGCCCATGCGTCTCTTCGCCATGGCTTTTTATGGCTCTGTCATGTCATTCTAATTTTGAAAGACAGGGCCACGATTCTAAGTTGGTTGATTGACAATTTGACAGAACCAACGGTTATTCGGTTCTGTCAAATTGTCAATCAACACCATCATACATCTAAACCAGTTATACTCAACCTGCGGCCTTTTGCGAGAGTAGCCCGCCATCCACCATGCGATCCTAGTATAAAATGTCTTTGTGGCGCTCGTAGAGAATAGGTTGATCTAAACAAACACAATTATCCAAGTAAGATGTCCAGACAGCTTTTGAAGGAAGGATATTAAAATGGGGATATTTCCTTTTTGTCAAACATCGCAGATGGAATACCGGCTCTAAATGGCGGAGAGATATGTAAGTGTAATATAATAGGTATAATCGGCATTTACGTAGCTTTTCGAACGCGCCTTAGGGTAAACAGCATTGCGCAATCGACCAGCTGATAAATTGTGCAAGCTACATTGTAAACTAGCGACAAAATGGCGGAGTCCATTAATTTATCCACGTTTTAAAATGTAGGTTTGTGCAAACTGTTGAATATTTGATATCTTCAGATTAACTCGTTCGCCGGCATTGGCAAACACAAACAGCGCGCCGCCGGCATCGGCAGAGGGACGATTGAGCAATTATGGTTTGCGAACCAATTTGATACGATTGACACGTTAGCGTGTGTACTGCAAAAGAAAGACGTTTTCAATGGGAACACTGCCTGAACCAGGAATAATAATGTTTTGTTACATACATTTTAATTAGTATTCACATTGTTGGTTTTGGTTACCTACTGGTACTGGTAATGTAAATTAAGTGACGGCAACTTTGCTGGTTCATGTACTTACAGCCTATCGCCGTAGTATTAAGTATTATCGTACCGTTGTTTGCCCAAATTATTTTTCGGACATGTAATATCGACTACATATTTTGATGTAAATCAAAAGCTAAAAGAAAAAAGAACCAAAGCTGGGTTCTCATTTTCCACTTTTACCTCAGCTAACCAAAATATGAATTTGGTATGCGAAACGCAGGTCTCTAATCGTCCGGAGGGACCCAATTTCGAAACGCGTTTCAGATATTGTATTGAAATAGGCTAGTTTCATACGATATTACTGTATTATTGGTCCGTCTATGATTAGACCGACTACAATTTAGAGTTGTACTTTCCCAGTGAGTTCTGAAAGCGGCCGGTAGGGCTCTACTAAAGATTAGACAGCTAATTGTGACGTCACGTAATTTCAAATTCAGAGAATTGATTAATTTTGGAGTTAATGAAATCCGAAATCGATTCCTCGAATACAGGTGCACCTAGGAGGTGAAGCGAGTTCTTTTTTGATGCCGGGACAGATATTCTAGAAATTTTGTTGAATTTTGGATTGGTTTGGTGTGTCAGCATTGATGAAAAGTTCACACTTGTTTGTATTTAATTCCAATCCTATTGATTTCAATTTATTTACTATGGTCGAAAGGTCGTTCAAGACTGAACTAGCATCACCACCCAGACTTCAGTCGTCGTACTCTATATTGAATCAAAAATCCTAGTGGTAGCTTGTAAACGAATCGTGGATTAATAAAAACATAATTTCGAATAACTAATTGAGGTCTGCATGTCTTTTTACACGACGATTGTCCAACGCAAAGGAGTGTAATGTTTTTATATTTTTGATTCACTATCCGTATCCCAGTTTACCACGAGGGGGAGTTGCTGCATTGAACTGTAGGTGCATTTTTTAATAACTGTCACTAAAGTCCATTTCATATTTAGCATCATGATTTTTCGGCTTAGTGTGGTGACACCATGTCATTGAGAAAAACTACTCTGCCGTGAAGTATGTTCTGTTTAGCATTAGCACGCAGCTAATATACATGTGTGAGAATGAGATGCAAGGACATTGAGATGGGACTGAACGATTGAACTCAAATTGAAATGGAATTGCTAGTTAAAATGGAGCCCCAAGAATAGATCGGATCGATTGGACGATATTAGATTGTTTAGCTGTTAGCAGGTACAGAAATATAGGGCAGGGTTAAGTGCGGTCCGCTCGTCAAGTTACTGAGCCGTTAAAAGTGGTTTGAAGGATACATTAAAGTGCTTTTCCACCGGCGTTGCCTAGGTGCCTAAGGCAATATTTTATTTTATTTAAAAACATGCTACGCACGTGGTTTCGCTAGTGTATTGTAAAAAGCACAGGCAAACGCATGGGACATAGCAAGTCCATTTGGAAAGCCCATTTTTGAAATCGGATGTGTAGTTCCGGACATTACCCCTTACATACAAACTTTTAAAGCTACAATCTCGTAGACTTCTCCTCTTCATAATATAAGTTAAATATATAATAGGCACACAAAACATATAAAAGTCATTAGGTACGAGTATACATAGATCATCATCATCATCATCATCATCATATCAGCCGAAAGACGTCCACTGCTGGACATAGGCCTCCCCCAAAGAGTGCCAGTGAGCCGCATCCAGCGGATTCCAGCAACCTTTACCAGGTTGTGGGGGGCCTACCCACGCCGCGCCTTCCGGTACGTGGTCGCCACTCGAGAACCTTTCCGCCCCAACGGCCATCGGTTCTACGTGCTATGTGCATTAATATTTTATAATATATGTAGGCTCCGAGACTATATCTTACAGATAAATACCTACTTAAACCTTCTTTATAACGAATTTGCACAGCCAATCAACATTGGACCTTTCTTCTGCACAAGTTTAACAAATAAAGAGTCCAAACTAAGTTTGACAGCCATCGCAGCAACATTTGTACGAGAACATGATCCGCCCAAATTGGTGATACAATTTAGTAAAATGAAACGTTTGTTTGAACCCCTTGAGTTGTGTCTGTGAATAATCTCATTGCGGGTAATGAATTTGTGTAATTTTGCAAAGGCGCGTTTCAACAGCTGATTCTACTATTGTGTAAGTAAAGGTATACACAAACTAAGGGTTGGTCAAAATAATTGGATACTTACGAGTATATTTGCGTTAAAAAAAGTCCGTCCCATTGGTCCCATAGTCCGATGATCATTATGCGTCCTGACACGAAAGGTTTCTTAGATGGGTCAGTCGGCACGTCATCAAAGTATGAAATTATTGTAATAATGCTAACAATTACACGTGTCAACTCACTTATTAAATGTCAGTCTGGGCGAAATGTTTCGAACTCGTCGGGAGTTCTTCTTCAAACGTTCTTAATACGTGAGTTGAACCGTGTAATTGTTAGCATTATTTCAACATGTCACGAAAGTTCGATTATACAATTGTTATTGTAAGTTTAAATTCGATTATACAATTGTTATTGATTTAATTAGGAGTTTAGGTAACATGTGAGCCAAATAACAAGAGGACTGTCAAAACACGGACGGTGGACAGTCTAGTTCTAGTTACTTAGCTACTGCTACAATACGTAGTAGTAGTATTCACCAGAGCTGTGCTAGGTAGCTCTGGTGTTCGAGGAAAAACACTACCACAGAAAGAGGTGCGTGAGCGTATTGATGGATTCCTCGCCCACTGCTCGCCCCGCACAGTTCTGGTGGATACCTTAAATCTTATCAGAAAATTGTGTGTACAATTAATTTGTCCCACATCGCATTCCAAAATGAAATAGTGGATAGTTGCTCAATTTTAATTACAAGAAAGCTAAAATTCCATCGATCCGTTTCGAGATCAAAGCGGCCGGGCGACAAAGGTGAGTTTGCTTTGAAGTGTCGTCGAGTTTAACGAGCCGCTGCCACTGCGGCGCGCAAACGAAACTCGACCTAATTGTAGTGAGTTAATTGCTTGACGGTTCGCTCATTTCTTTGAGTGGTTATTGCTTTCTCATTAAGTGTTTCTGAGTTGAAACGTCGAGGCGGGGTTTAGAATACTTGGAGGGAGGCGAAACGACTTCTTTGGAGTTTCTTAGAGAATAGGGGTGTAGATTAGAAAATTATTATTACTCCAAAAGAAAGAAGGCAAAAAATATGCCGTGACGAGGAAGGATTCTCTTTCAGATATCTCAAAGAATTGCGAAGCTACAACCGTTTTAATATCGCTTGTTAGAGAGAGAAAACGCAAACAGTGTGTGACGTCACATTACACGAGGCTGCGGGGGGCCGCGTCGATGGCGGCGCCGCACAGGACGGGATTCCGCGATTATTTAACTATTTGCGTTGATTTTTTCTCCATTTGACTACATTTTTAATCCTTTTTCGAGAAAATATGACATTATTGATTATTTTATTTATTGACACTATTGACCCCTATTGACACTTTTTAACTTGGACATTGGAAATTACGAGTTTCTATGCATAGTTTGATAATTAAAAGAACTGTTTGATGGTAAATATACATGTGGTGACACTTTGTTATATATTTTAATATTCAGAGGCAACATCCAATTGCATCGAAATAATGCTCTCAGTCGTGTCCAATGCGCGCAGCGACGTAGACGCATTGATGACTAATTAATTAATTAATTAATTGCGGACATAGCGCGGCTCGGCCGCTGCTAATAGTTTTGAAACGATGAGTGAACCCGTCGTGAATAAGCTACTCACCTTTCTGCTGCGGGTACTGCGGGAAGATGAGTTGAACGCGGAGCAGGTCTGTTTGGCGAGCTTCAGTGCCACCGACATCTGCGCAGCGAAGAAGGTGCTGTTCCAGTCCCTTGGGATTGCCGGCACATTCATACCTCACCAGAGAGGAGACGAAGCCGGGGAAAAATCCCTTAAGGACATCGTTAATGTTCTGAGGGAGCGTGAGAGCGACTTGCCTGAGTTCGTGGCGACGGAGGTCTCCAGATTGCGGTCCCGCATTCCAGAGCATGTTGACGTGAGTGGCCTGCTGAAGGAAATCGTGGCTCTTAAGGCAGGCATGGTTGAAATTTTGGAAAAGTTTGACGTTTCGCAGGCTACTATTGCCGAGTTACGCAAAGAAATTATCGGAGTAAAGTAAAGTATCGTTTATTTGCAAGAATATGTACATTAGATGTTAACATTATATGATGAGTCTCAGTATTCAGCCTTCAACGGCATGCAAATATTAGCCTAGTAGCCAATTATAAATAATTTCAAATAACACAATTAATAATAATAGAAGAAAAAAAAATACAGTAATGTCAATAAATTCACAATTTACATTCAAAATAGATTAATAATTACAATTTAAGGTTCTAATAAATTATTTTCGTGCAATGTCCAAATATTCCTTTACAGAATAAAAACAACGTTCATGGAGCCATCTCGTCAATTTTGTCCTAAATTCTAAATTGCGCAAAAGTTTAATTTCGTCTGGTAGGTTATTATATGTTGTTATGCAAGAATAGTAGGCATTGCGTCTATATATATCAGCGCAGCATCGAGGTTGGTACAAAAGATTTCTGTACTGTGCCCTTAGTATCCCGAAAGACACATCGGAACGTAGTTGAAAATAGTCCCCATGAGCCTTGACAAACAAACAAGCCTTCCTGATGTACATACATGCTAATGTTAGTATATTGTATCTTTTAAAGAAAGGTTTGCAACTGTCCATTAGCCATGTGTTGCTGATGGCACGTATGCACTTTTTTTGTACTTTAAATGCCCTCTCAACCTGAACCGTGTTACCCCACAATAAGAGACCATAATCTAAAGTAGACGAAACGAATCCATAGTACGCTGTTATTGCAGCTTCAGTAGAAACTGTTCTACTGAGTTTTCTTAGTGCAAAAACAAATCTATCCAATCGGGAGCAAACGGAATCAATATGGTCTTTCCAATTCAGGTGGCTGTCAATGGTTAAACCTAAAAATTTTATGCTACTGGTTTCCTCTATTAAGGTGTTGCCATACCTAATATTTAGCTGTTTAGGATTAGATTTGTAAGAACGAAATTGCATGTATTTGGTTTTAGTCAAATTGATGTTAAGATTATTATTGCATGTCCATGTATAAATATCTCTTAAGGCTTTGTTTATATTGGTCTCGTATTCATTGACGCTATCACCTTTTACCATGAGCGTCGTATCATCAGCAAACAGAATGCACTTTTCATTTGTTGCTTGTGGTAAATCATTTATATAGAGTAGGAATAGCAATGGGCCCAAATTGCTCCCCTGAGGTACTCCAGAGTTATTTGAACGGAACTCAGATCTGTAGGTTTTCTTAACAAAACGATTATTTTCGGGGACCACTCTTGTTATTTCCGTGCATTGCTTCCTATTTCCTAAATAACTTGTAAACCATTCCAAAGCTTTTCCTCGGATTCCATATGATTCAAGTTTGGAAAGGAGTATAGTGTGGTCAACGAAATCGAAAGCTTTACTCATATCTAGGAAGATGGACATAACAGGCAATTTGTGATTTATTGCATCTGTGATGAATTTAACGAAGTTAAAGCTAGCTAGTTCTGTCGAAAGACCCTTTCGGAAGCCATACTGATCAGAATTTAACAAATTATTTTTCGTTAAGTAGTCGGTTAATCTGACACACATAGCCTTTTCGATAACTTTTGACAGAATTGGTACAATCGTTATTGGTCTGTAGCAATTAGGATCATCACGGTCACCTTTCTTATGCAAGGGCTTTACTATTGAGAGTTTCAGTTGCTCTGGAAAAATACCTTGACTAAGTGACAGGTTAATCACATGGGTCAAAGGTCGACTTAAGTTCAAGGCATTTAGCTTTAAGATATCCGTCGATAAATTATCATAACCACATGTTTTACTATTATTTAATGACATAATTAATTTGTATACTTCAATTTCAGATACTGGTTTTAAGAAAATCGTATTAGGGTGGTTACATAATTTAATCTTGGAATTAGTATTAGTTTTAGGAGGGATATTGTAATTAATAATGTCAATGAAAAAATTATTCAATGTATTACAAATGTCTTGTGGATTTTCATAAGTCATGTCATTGAATTTTATAGATTGGATGTCGTTTTTGTGGACTTCATTGCCAGTGGACGATGATATAACATTCCATGTAGCTTTACATTTGTTCTTATTCGTAAGTATGTACTTGTTATTATTAATTTTCCTAGATGTGCTTACACAATTCCTTAAGATTTTATTGTAGTTCTTAAGGTAGTTTTTGTTCGTGTTTTTGTTTATACCAGAATTCCTATAGTTTAGATATATTGCACGTTTCACATGGCATGACCTTTTTATCCCCTTTGTTAACCATTTCATATTTTTGCGTTTGTTATTAAGTTTTACCTTAACTATTGGAAAACATAATTCAAAAAGCAAACATATTAGGTCATAAAAAGTTGAGAAGGCATCATTAAAGTCATCCAATGTTGAGACTTCAGAGAAAGAAAGGGCTGATATACACTCACAAAATTTACCAATGTTATAGCTACTATAGTCTCGTTTATATTCGAACCAAGTGACAATTGTTTTATTTCTGTTGACATTGATAGTCAACGTTTGCGCCATTTCATGGTCTGATAGGCATAGTTTATGATTGTCAGGCTCGACATTATTAATATTGCTGGCCATTTGGTCCAGACATGCATTCAATCTTGTTGGTGTTCGAATGTGCAAGGAAAAGTTATGATTTTTTAAAGTACTAGCAAGTTCTTTGGAAAACTGACTATCCTTAAGAATATCTATATTCCAGTCTCCACATATAATGATTTTTTTATTCTTATTCTTGTATTTGCTGGTTAAACGATATACCAGGTTATCCATTTTATGTATAAAAGTTCCGACATGAGATTGAGTCTGCTCTGGTATCCTATAAATGACTATTACGATTAAGTTTATTCCCGTTATTTCGACCCCACAGCATTCGAAATAACAGCTGGTGGATAAATCTGACGTACATTGTACTGGTTTAACCTCTAAAGTTTTTTTCACAAGTATACAAGTTCCACCTCGACTTTTATTCCTGCAAAAAGACGCAACTAGCTTATAATTGTCAAACTTGATATTGCTTTCCGACCCCCGCTTGACAAACGTTTCACTAAGACACAGTACATCAATTTCTTGTTTCTTAAGACTAAAATTCTGAAGCGCTATTTCTAAAAAATCTATTTTATTCAATAACCCTCCTACATTTTGATGCATAACTCTAAGCTTATTTGTAGGAGTAAGATTACAAGCATTTAACCTATCGAGAGTTCTAGATATGTATACAAGTTTCTTAGAATTATTGTTAGTATTACCAGATATATCCGTTTCATGGTCGAAAAAAATAGAGCCAGAGATTAATTCTATAGAACGACCAGACTTATTGTTCACGAAAAAATGTTTGTATATCTGTAATATATTTTTTTAAGGTTAAGAATACGTTTTTAGTTCCATGTTTATTAATTTTTCCAGAATAATTAGAGAACATGTCAAATGATAACTCTGAATTGGTGTCAAAAATGTAACAATAATAATCTTTTTGCATGTCATGAATTAATGCTTTACCAAATGCCTCTACAATAAAGTTATATATAGGAGCTCCACAAATGTACGTAGGGAGGCAAATAATTACATTGGTGTTGGTTATGTTTTGTACTTCAGACCTTATATTGCGAACAAGCTCATCAACATCATGGTCGTTTTTAAAATCTACTTCGCCTAAAAATATTGTACAATAATCACTTAGCGTAAAATTTTGTAATTTACTACTCAATGTCTTTAGTATGTCGCTTATCCCACAGTTTGGCACGATATGATGGCAATAATCTACGTCACAATCAAATGCATTTTCTATCGCTGTAAGGGTTCCATTGTACGTCTGATTGCTAATTATACACAGTTTCGTCTTTGTTTTATGAGTTTCAGAGAGCTGTTTGGCACCTTCCTTTGGATTTTCAGATGCGATGAAATTTTCACCCACGAGTTTATGCGTTACGTGACTGCAATCTGCTATACGAGTATCTATTGTGCTTGTGCTCGACTTGCTCAGTGGTGATGTTTTACGTTTTTGTTTCGGTGATGTCGCAGGCAAGGAATCATCATCGCTATCAATAATATCTGCTTTTGTTAATTTGTTTATCATCATTAATTTTTCTAGAGGCGTAGTTATTTTTTCCGATTTTGAGGTATTTGTTTGAAGATCTTTTTCGAATAACAGTCTTTTTAACGATTCATTATTTTGCCGTTGTATTTCGAGCATTTTTTTGAGTTCCCCGACCTCCAATTTGAGACTGTCGATTTCCTCGTATGCTCCAACTAATTTTATGGAAATCCTGCTGATTTTAATTTCGATGTCTTCTGTAGCATTCATTGAGGATTCTGATGAGTCGCTAAGTAAAGTTATTGCCATGGATTCAGGTTCCTGTTCGGAGTCCGATATGATTTCTGGGGTCAATGGTTTTCGTCGGACTGTAGTGTTACATTTCACTTCCGGTATTTTTTCTAATTTACTCGCGGTGTCTAGCAGTTGTTGAGTTGGTTGATGTATGCCCATTGGAGACGCGGGTGTGTCATCATTACGGCAGCGGCGTTTTTTTTTGGCCTCACATGAAGGACATTTCCATGATTTTTGTAATGTAATGCGGTGTTCTCTATAGAAGGCTGAAGTTATACAAACACATGCAAAATGATAGGTCCCTTTACAATCTGTGCAGTTGAGCAATTCACCTCGGTCAATTTTCAAACGGCATGCAAGGCAAATCATGGCAGAGCTTTATTGAAATTTTGCCCGTTTTTGAACGTACCCCCGTGACACGCGAGTCCAATTCGGACCGTACTTTTTCGCAAGCACGCTCGAGGTTGACACGTTCTTAAAAACTCCTTAATTGTGTCCTTGTGTGTTTAGATGTGCGGGCGCTGATTGGTGCGCGATAAAAACACATTCCACAGAAATGTCAATAGAAGTTGAAATCTTAACGGGTATATGAATTGTTTTGATCAGAACTCACAGTTTTTCTTGTAATCCGGGGACGTTAAAACACTTATTCATATCACATAATAATTTCTTAAACATTTCGTTATTTGTACGATAGCACAGTTCTTTAAAAACACTTTTACTATTTAAAAACCGGGAAGTAATCAAAATAGACGTCTTGGTCGAATGAGGCCTCTTAGGCGTTTTTTTTTCCGGATTGCGTAATAGTGCCCCGGAAACTCGGTCACCAGCGGGGTCAAATTTCAAGAGTAATGACCAGCCGTCAAGTGTCGACTCGGTCAGTTTGCATGTTGCTGACACTGCGCATGCCGTTCCACGGCCCGCGTGCCCCCTCCGCGCCGGGCCTCCCCCCGCCCCATCCACTAATCACGTCATCGCTATGCTGATGCCGTAGCTGGTCGGTCTGTCGCAGCCGACCGGAGAGACGCGCCCTCAAGAGCGCGTGAAGTTCGGGTTCCTCCAAAGGAGAAGCCCCCGCGCACCGATGTGGATAAGGAGGGTTTTACAACGGTGTCGAGGAAGCGCAAGCCGCGCAAGAGTCAGTGTGGTACTGCAGAACCGGTTGGTTCCGGTCTGCGGGTTCATACCGAGCAAGGCGCTATATGTATCGCGCCTGCATTACACCGCCACGGCTGATGATGTGGTGGAGTACGTTCGTCAGAAGACCGGCTTCTCGCTGAGGGTGTTCCAGCTGCGTTCGCGCCACTATGTGCACTTCAGCTCGTTTGTGGTGCGCGTGCCGCGACCGCTGCAGGAGACCATCGCATGTGCTGACTTGTGGCCGAAGGGTGTCGTGTTTCGACGGTTCCGGGGCAATTTGCCGAATCCTACACCGGAGATGACGATGCAACGGGGCCACGCCGTTTCGTCGCCTAAATAGTATTATTTGTTATTTTTGGTTTCGTGACGCATTGGTTATTACTGTAATGTCACGTAAATGTATTCATCAATAAATAAATAAATAAATGCTGGCGGTTCGTCAACACGCCTATCTCTTTAATACTGTCACGGCCGGGAACACGCCTAGCGGGCGCCCACGCCATAGTTGATTTCTGCTGCAAACGGGGAAAACGTCGGGACCAGTCGGTCGTAGTCACGAGCGTGCGAGTAGCGATTCTTGGCAGTGAATGTGTTAAACGCTACGGTTTTGACATTCATGGACTGATTATGGCGCGGCGCTACTTCACTCAGATGTGAAATGAAATGAAATGAAAATTATTTATTATTTTATTTATCCTATTCGTAACACATGTGTCATGCGTGTTCGTGTGATTTTCGTTGTAGAGGCGAAAACGCGCTACGTAGCGTTACGTGACCTTGAATGGTTTAATTCAGCTTGTTGAGAGACTGTGAATGCCCAACTTGAGTCTAGACAGAGACCTGTCTCATTTGCTACTTCGACTGACCTCGGAGGTGCAAATTCACCCGTAGGCGGCTGACAACTCCGGACAGTGACACTGTAAGTGTCACACAAAACGCGATATCATCAACTGCTGGGCATAGGCCTCCCCCAAAGAGTGCCAAAGTGACCGGTCCAGCGCCACCCGCATCCAGCAGACTCCCGCGAACTTTACCAGGTCATCAGTCCACATTATAATATAGCAACAGAAACTAGTTGCTGACCTAGATATGGCGTATCCGGCGGAGTTTGTATGGAGAGTCCACTTCAGTCCAGCGTGCTAGGGACCCTACAGCTGCTACAGATTACGGCGTGGCACTGAAAGCGCAATGTGGCGGTGAATAGGTTAATATCTGGCGAAGCCCCGAATAGATCCATGGCACGGAGATGCAATATTTCCTTCGATCGGAGATAACTCAAGTCGTATGCAAAGGTAACAATACTCGAGGAATATGAAATTCCTTTGTCGCGCCGATATTGGAGTTCTAAAGGAAAATGTGCAGGTTCCAACTACGTGCGAAAGAGAGCCCCGAGTTGGGAATGTGTTTATCAATATGCGTTAGTGCGTGCTGGATGAGACAGGGGGTTTCTCGTAGAGGTCGTAGGGGAGCTACGGCGTAGGCGGTTTCGTAGCACAACTGGATCTGCTGCTGACGGCAACAAAGACACTTATAATAAGCCAAATAAGCCACATACATCAAAGTGCTGCGAACGATTTTCGCCACATATGGAAATTAAGCTGCTACGGATTAAAACACGCTACGAGCTTGGCTAAACAGTGAATGAGATCAAGAAACAAAAAAATTTAATCCATTTTGTACGAGTATCTCGCAACACCCCTATGTGCTTGCAAGAGCGAATGCTATATTTGAAAGCGATTCATTTGCCATTTTAATACGTAAAGACGCCGTCCAGAATTAGTCCTTTAGTAATAAATTAGGTAGGTAACTACCTACTAATAAATAAACCTAACAACACAATTTTCTATGCATTGAAAAATCGTACCGACACACGACGTCTGCAATTAAAGTGTTAGTTTAAGGCTCGTATACCCGCTAAAGTCCTTGAGCGTATGGGCGGGGCCGCGATCCTCTCCCCTCGCAAGTCGCACAAGTCACCGTCGTTTATTAAGCGTTACATAGATTAAGTTACAGACGCGTCATCGCGCATCGTTACCAATGCAAGGGTGGACGTGGGTGGGTGACATTCGTCATGCTTAATTGAAACGTGATATTTGTCATACATAAATTACATAATTGATTAAGTTCAAAAATTATGTCACTATTATTATAATACTGTTTACTTACGATTAGTGTAGTTCCGTCAGCACGGCTAGCACGAGACGGCCGCGACATACACTCGATTTTTCTCGCACTATCGGTCTCTCTCTTATTAGAACATTAGGAAAGAGAGGTATAGTGTGAGAAAAATCGAGAGTATGTCGCGGCCGTCTCGTGCTAGCCGTGCTAGTGAAAACGAAATTCGTTCGAATAACTCTGTCGCTCGAACTAGCAAGCGCGACAGAGAGGGAGATACACGAACGAAGTTCGGTTTCGTTTCGCGGTAGGCCCTCAGCACGCCGCAATATACTTATGATTTTTCTCGCACTATACCTCTGTTACTAAATATTCTAATAAGAGAGAGACGGATAGTGCGTAGTAATATAAAGGTAATAATAATAATCCATACCTACTGTTGCCCTTAGGCCATTTTTTAATGTCGCTATTAATAGGGGCCCATCTAGCAGTTAGTGAGTCACCGTCTGCCAGAGATAAAATGTGAAACAGTTTTAATGGGCTGGCGTCCGATGTTTCATCCAATAGCCCAGCTACTAGTCCATCATTTTCACCCAATAACCCGTTTTATTTAGATTCCATCAACTAGCAATAGACTCTTGCACCCCAGCGGGTGCTGTTTCTGTGTGCGTCCCATGACACGGGCAGAGACAGCATCCGCTTGGTGTACTCCTTGCATTTCATTAAATTGTCAAAAGGGCCTCTACGTGTTGGCTCAGAGCTCCACACACGGACATCATTGTCCCGTGAGCGGGAAAGACATATAATCCATACTATCCATATTTCCATATCCATACTCCATACTAATATTATAAATGCGAAAGTGTGTCTGTCTGTCCGTTACCTTTTGTGTAAGTTTAAAGTTGTTAAGTTTTAAACTAATTTTCGGTATATTTATTACGTTCTACTTCCTTGATTTGATGATGATGGCGTGTACAGTCCGCATCAGATAGTTAGTAGCATCCAAAGTAGCCAAATATATCGTAACACATTCCTTACTCCTACTTATAGTAACAAAGACTATTTCGATGAATGTACGTTCCGATATATTTGGCTAACTTGGCTGCTACTAACTATATTATACTGACTGTACAGAAATCGGCCTCGGGTAAATATATACTTATAGATTAGTTGTACTAGAACCAAACTTTGTTTCATATCAAATAATAACTCTGTATCGAACTTGGAGTTGGCATGCAACCCATAGGTAGGTAGTACTTACAATATTTGCCAAGCCCACTAGTTTTATTAGAACTTATTCTATTAACACTTGACAGTCATTAATACGAGCAGATAAAACAATATTGTTAGTAGGCAATAGATATTGTAAATATATTTACTAATAAAATGTCTGGTTCTAGCGATTTCCCAATTTTGATACTGTTTAGATATTTGATACTTTGATAGAATAGGTATTTACTTGTGTATTCTTTTTCCTCTTCTCTTGTAAAATTTCTTGATATTACGTATTTACCTCCTGCGCTTATTTAACCCCAAAGACCCAAAATAATTATTGAAAAATTTGTGAGACCTAAGCTAAGATCTACTAACTCTAGTATCGTAAGTTTGTATGTTACTAACAATCTATGGGCAAACTGGCCTGAAATAAAGAATTTACTATTATTATTATATTAATAATATTATATTATTATAATACTCTTTATTCATCTTTTATCTTAAGCTAGGTTTTTACAATAACTATATAAAAAGTAAAATATAAAACTATACATACAAAACATAAAATCATTATAAAAACCTAACCTAGGGTACCGCCGGCAGCGAGGCGGGGCCTAAGCTGCCGGTGGTCAGGGCGCCAGAGACAGGAATCTCCTGACTATCCGCGCAGTATCCAGGAGTACCGCCTTCTGTATCTGACCCTTGATCCAGCCATCTAGCGAGAGTCTCTTGAGGTGATGGTCGAGACTCTTCGCTATTAAACCGTTCGCTGAAACGACTATCGGGACGATGATCGTCGAATCAACATCCCACATGGCGGTTACCTCGTGAGCCAGGTCTAGGTACTTGCTGGCTTTGTCCTTCTCGGCCTTCACGAGGTTCTCGTCATGGGGGATGGTGATGTCGACGAGCACTGCCTGGCGTTTCCATCGATCTGTCAGCACGATATCAGGCCTATTGGCAAGAATAGTCCTGTCCGTGATGACAGTTCGATCCCAATAGAGCGTGGCACGACCATTTTCGAGAACTGGCGCAGGTGTGTACTTATAGTAAGGCACTTCGGAGGCCACAAGACCGTATAGCAGAGCAAGTTGCTGGTGAATAATTCTGGCTACAAGGTTATGTCTGTGCAAGTACTCGCCGTTAGCAAGATGACCACAACCGGAGATAATATGCCTGAGTGACTCCCCGGGACGGTGGCATGCCCGACAAATGTCGACCGTACCGTCCTTCAGGATATACCTCCGGTAATTGTTCGTCATGATAACTTCGTCCGCAATTGCACAGACAAAACCTTCGGTTTCCCCGAAGAGATCCCCGAAGCGTAGCCAGTTCACCGACGCGAGCAGATCTACATCGGGTCCTGTGAGGGCCTTGTAGAACCGCCCGTGTAGCTCCTTGCTCCTCCACACCGCCCTGCGGTCCTCGACGCTCATTACTTTAAGTCTGCGCCAGTTCTCGTTTGCCAAGGAGAGCGGGGTGAAGTTTCCGTCTACTGCCACTACGTCGCGATGCATCCCACACTCGTTGTTTAGGAAATAATCCCTGAGATTGCACACCTCACGGTTGTGAATGTCCTTGGCATTTAAAAAGCCGCGACCTCCACACTTCCGCGAGATGTACAGTCTCATAACAGACGAGCGTGGGTGTAGCATGCGATGCGCAGTAAGCAGTACTCGGACTCTTCGGTCCAGGGCATCCAGCTCAGTCTGAGTCCACCTTAGTACGCCAAAGGAGTAAGTAAGCAAGGGCATCACCCAGGCGTTGAAGGCGCGCACCTTGTTGCCGCCCGACAAAAGACTATTAAGTACTTTGGTCAGGCGACAAAAGAAGCGCTCCTTCACCGCCCGCTTTACGCCCTCACCCTCAATACCCAATGACTGTGACATACCAAGATACTTATAGGTTTCTGCTTCGGAGATAGATTTGAGGGACATTGTCTCAGAAAGTTGCAAATTTGCTGAATTTACAACTTTCCCCCGCTGTACATGCATGACCGCACACTTATCGACACCAAATTCCATTTTGATGGCGCTACTGAAGACTTCTGTTGTTTTCAGTAGTTCCATCAGGTCATGTCCATTCGGTGCAAATAGCTTAAGGTCGTCCATATAGAGCAGATGAGAAATGACCTCACCCTCTCTCCGAAGTCGGCAACCTAGTCCTGAATCCTTCAGCATGGTGCTAAGCGGATTCAGCGCTAGGCAGAACCACAAAGGACTCAGACTGTCGCCCTGGAAGATCCCACGTTCAATTCTTATAGAGTCCTGCGGACCAGAAGGGCAATCTCCCCCCCCCCGGTTGACGAAGGACTGTGGTCCACTGCCCCATGCAAGCGCCTAAGAAGGATCTCAGAACTGCATCAACTTTATACAACTCTAAGATCCTCCTCAGCCATGAATGAGGCACCGAATCATAGGCCTTCTTGTAGTCAATCCAGGCAGTCGAAAGGGCCCCTCTGTTCCGCCGGACTCGTTGGCAAATGGCCATGTCTATGAGGAGGAGCTCTTTAGTACCACGAGACCCAACCCTACATCCATTTTGAGCAGAGGCCAAAACGTTGTTTGCAACTATGTGTGCGTTAATTTTTGCTCTCAAAATGGATGTAATGAGCTTGTACAGCGTAGGCAAGCACGTGATGGGTCTGTAGTTTTTCGCTTCCGTGGTACTACCGGACTTATAGAGCAGGGAGGTGATACCAGTTGTCAAGAAAGAAGGCAGGGAACCGAGCTCAAGGGCTTGCTGGAACTGTGTTGCCAACCGCAGGTGTGAGCATCGAAACCATTTCAGCCAGAAGTTGTGTAATCCATCCGGTCCAGGACTTTTCCAGTTCGGAGCCAAACGGATGGCACAACTAACGTCCTCGGGGCTGATGGTAACAGTCCCCATGGGTTCGATGAACTCACACTCACGTTCAACAACACTTATCCACCCGCCTTCGGTGTGTTCGACTGGCAGTGACCAGATACTACGCCAGAAGTCAACCATGGCAGTAGCATCCGGTTGCTGTCCGTCGGACACACGAAGGTCGGTTCCCTCCCACTCTCGGTATACCTTCCTTAGGATCGCTCTGGAAAAGGCAATTCTGCTGGTATCGATCCACTCGCTCTCTGTAGCGGCGAATACGGCCTGCCCATGCATAGACTTTCTGCTTCAGAAAGTCAATGCGCTCTGTGACACAGGCCATGTAGTCACGGGGTCTGATACCAGTTCCCGCGAAGGCCTGGTTCACAAAGCGCATGACTCGGGGGCGGTTGTTGCCCCCCCTGAAGCAGATCAGCTTTGCAATGAGAGTCCTACACGTATTGATACGACGCTCAATCCGTACTTGCCATGCAGGGACACCCCCGGCGGTCCTAGGTGCACGGTCAGCGTCCGGAAACTTGACGCGAGCAACACGGCACGCCGCGATGGCCCCGCCGTACATGATTGAGTGTGTATCAAGTAAGTCTTCACTAGCCCGTATATACGGGTCTAGCAGACCGTTTAGAGCTCCCATTAACGCTAGATTGCGTCTATTTACGGGCAGGCGTGGTAGTCGTGGCCTAGAGTTGTTTGTGGAACGATACCTCGTAATCGCATCTTCCAAAGCCCTCCTCAGTTGCTCATTGGTCTGGGTATTCACGCTCTGATTCGCACGGTCCTCCTCGTCGGCACTGTGATCAACACGCGGTGCCCCCGGTGCCAGGTCGGGAGCAGGCATCGGAGCCGGCAACAAAGCGGGCGGATCCCGCGCCGAGGTAGAGGCCGCACGAACAGAGAGTGCTTCCAGGCGTAGCCGATCAAGCGTAGCGTCATCCAACCGCTTGTGCCGCTGGATGACGCGCACCTGATCCGATAGGCGCTGCGCAGACACGGTATAAAAGTAATAATAATATTATTATTATTATTACCCGTGTGGTGTCGGGTTAGAATAGCACCACCCCCCTTTCTTCCCGTGGGGGTTGTAAGAGTCGACTAAGGGAACGGGGTTGAAGTGTGTTGTGGGCGATGGGCTAGCAACCTGTCACTGCTATATCACATTTTGTCGATCTTTTATACCCACATTTATGCTAACAGTGGCACTGGACACAGGTTTCATGTGCTCTGCCTACCCCTTTTAGGGATAAAGGCGTGTATGTATGTATGTATTATTGTTATTATTATTATTTCCCATCTTGAACTAAAAACAAAATCTAAACTATACCTACGTAAATGTTAATTAGGTACCAATGCCAACACAGTTAACTGACCATCCTGTATTTATACAAGAACCTTATTACAATGCACATAAAGTGCACGGATGGTCAGTCAGCTGTCTTGTCTATAGTACCTACTACTTTACAAACCACGAAATAGATTGTCCACTCTATGCAACAAAATTATCTGTCACTAAAAACTAAACTATACGCAAATATTTATTAGTTACCTACTATACGAATCACAAAACGGATTGTCCACTCTATGCAACAAATATAGTCCACAATTTCGACAAATATTTAAAAATTTCGGCGCAGCGCAAATTGACACAGGTCCGTCATGCAACGTGTCTCGTCCCGCACTGACCGTATGGACGAAAACGGGGAGGCGTAGGAACTTTGGCGGAATATTTCAGAAAACGAGATAAATTTTTAAGAAAATTAAGAATGTAAGAAAATGATGCTCTTGTTCATTATTGTATGAAGAAAGTTATAAAATTTCATATTATTCTGATAAAAAATGGAGCAGTAAAATGGTTACAAGTGAAAAAATAGGGGTGACTTTACATTTCTTTTTCTCTAATTTTTATTGTTAAAATGGATTTCTACGAAAACTATGACCCGTCGCATATCTTGCAGATTATGATATATTTTTTCCGACGGCAAAAATGTTACGTTATAATGTATAAAACGGTTACAAAACAACTCATTTTCACGAAAATTTCGAATGTGGAGCCTTGACTTACTTTAATTATAAGAATTATTATTTTTTGAGTTGCATTCTGCGTTGACTAAACTGAAAGGTACACAAAGTGTAACAAAAAATGGCTATGCAATAATAATAATAATATACCATTTATTTCAGGCATCTAAGGCCCATAACAACAAACCTTAAAGCCTCACATACATACGATACATATAAAAAACCAGCCAAGTGAGAGTCGGACTCGCGCACGAAGGGTTCCGTAGCATTATCTATAAAAACGGCAAAAAAAACACGTTTGTTGTATGGGAGCCCCCCTTAAATATTTATTTTATTTTGTTTTTAGTATTTGTTCTTATAGCGGCAACAGAAATACAAAATTTGTGAAAATTTCGACTGTCTAGCTATCGCGGTTCTTGAGATACAGCCTGGTGACAGACAGACGGACGGACAGACAGCGAAGTCTTAGTAATAGGGTCCCGTTTTTCCCTTTGGGTACGGAACCCTAAAAACGAATTATTAAGGCGACCGTACAGCGTGGCTCCGTTGCGGTAAGTCCGATGCAGAATACACTCACTATACTTACATACTAGTTCATAACCACACTCTAAAAACATCTTGTTTTCTTTGTAAAGTAACGATTTCCAGTTTATTCCAGCAGCATTAGGTCTTTGTTTGTTTGTAGGAATGCCCGGGAGGGCCGGGGATGCAGCGAGAGCCCCGGCTGCGCTCAAATTATGCCATATTTACAGAATGCTGGGAATCACTTTAATTCCTTCACCGCTAAACTTCTACGTGTATTGTTTGCGTATGTAACTTGTAGCATCGTGTATATTCGCTATAGCGAATATTCTCCAGACGATGAGAAAAACAATTGGATTTAGTGGAAACTAAAGATAAACAAACAATTGTCAAACACCCCAAATGTTTGGCACCTCAGACTAGTGCCTAATAAATAGTTAGCATCTATCTATTGTTCACTACTATTGTTTTGAATTAAGATTGAAAGTATCAAGTACCCAGTAGGCCAGTGTCGAGCACCAGGATGACTAGCAATAAAACATCAGTCAAGATTTATACTACATATACAACGAACATCATATAAGTCAACACTCACGGGGCTATCCGTGATCCGAGCAGCTGAAGACAGAACCGAATGAAAGTTCATAACCAGCAAGTCAGCGGAACCCTCTTCAGACGGACACTACCTTCAGCAATCAAGAATATCGACTACTTAGAAGCATAGTATCATCATCATCATCAAATCAGCCGAAAGACGTCCACTGCTGGACATAGACCTCCCCCGAAGAGTGCCAAAGTGACCGGTCCTGCGCCACCCGCATCCAGCGGACTACCAGGTCATCAGGTACTGCGCCTTCGGGTATGTGGTCGCTACCAAAGAACCTTTCCGCGTCGTACTTAAGTCCTCCATGATCTCAGGCTCTTGAACTATATCGTCAGCAAATCGAAGGTGAGTGATGTACTCACCGTTGATGTTGATGCCTAGCCTTCTCCAGTCTAGAGTCTTTAGGACATCCTCGGTCTTTTGTATAACCTGACGGAGCGTATGTATGTGGTCTACGGTACTAAAGCGACTTCGGAAACCGGCTTGTTCGAGAGGCTGGAAGCCTGCGTACGGGTCTAGTCTGCGTACGAGACGATTTGTAATGACTCTCGAACAACCTTAAAGACATGGCTCAGGAGTGAGATGGGTTCTTCAGCAGGGGGTTGTCATCCTTTTTGAAGAACAGCACCCACCCCTCTGTTCCATGCCTTTGGCGTTCTTCCTTCCAGTAAAGCGGAATCGAACAACTTCTGACGGGGCCGTAAAGGACCGGTTTTCCAACCGCCTTCAGGAGTTCGGCTGTTATCTTCACCGGGTGCCTTGTTGTATTATTGCGCTGATTAAGAGCCATTACAATCTCATTCAGGTTGATATCCGGGATGTCGTCGGTATAGTGTTGGGTAGCACAGTACACTTAAGTATTGAAAATTATAAAATATCCATGTCACTTTTTTTTTAAACGAACGTTTTAGCAAATTATTCATTTTCTAATTGTATATACAAGATGATAACTAACATTAACTTAATTAAATTAAAACTAAGTTAAATTTAAAAAAGGCCCCCGAAGCATTGTACCGAGGATGCTGCCGGCATTTCCTCGCTGAATTGCAATGCTGAATGCGTTGCGCGAGAAAGCCGCCAGCTCTTCGGTCACCAGTTACGTCAACCAGACGTTTCGCGATTTCACTTTCTATATCATAACAAAAATGTCCACATATGATTGGATTATTGTTAATGTATATTATTGTTTTGCCTTTTTGCGTGTCTGAGTACACGCAAAAAGGCAGAACAGATTTGGGTTGAACCTTGACCCACAGAGTGCTATTCCAGAATTCATTTCCCGAGGGGATAAAACAGGGATTGGAAGATGACACAAGAGTTTCCGTGGACCTTCGTCCACTTCTCGCGGGTATACTAATATTATAAAGAGGAAAAGTTTGTGAGATTATAGCTTTGGTTTATAAGTTTGTACATATGTAATGGGTAATCTCCGGAACTACTGGTCCGATTTCAAAAATTCTTTCACCTGCATCCAATCCATGACTTTACGGATGGACATAAGCTATGTTTTACCCCGCAAGTTAGCCTGTGTTCTTTGCAATACGCAGGTAAATTCGCGCGGGTAGCTAGTATTATATACATAAGGATACTACGAAAACTACTGTTAAAACAATAGAAAACCTTTTTTCATTCCATCTCAATCTCTTACCCTGAAATAGCGAAACACTCGAATACCGAACTTCTCTTCCATTTTATTTTAGACCCCATCCGAGTGTACGTCACGTCTCCACCTAAAACGTTTCTCGGAATTCCTTTAGTACAGTCCGCTACATAAAACTTAATAATATAATAACAATTCAGCGAACTGAGACGGTTACGGGGGATATATCGGACCGACTTTGGAATTTTTATTTGAGAAATTACGGGGGGAACTTTATTCTAGTTTAACTAACTGGAGCCTTTGTGGGGCTGTGGGGCTGGGGGAACACGTACGGGCATATCTACGCATTTTTATGTTCTAGTTTTAGTAACCTATAGGTAGTCATTAGGGAATACTACCCTTTACAAAAAAGGAGCTAAGTCTGAAATGGGTAACTATAGACCGGTAACACTCATACCAATATTTTTCAAATTTTTTGAAAAAGTCATGTATAATAGGTTATTTAATTTTTTGGAAAATAAAAATGTAATAAATGAGCAACAACATGGATTTAGAAAATCTAAATGTACTTCTTTAGCGGCGTTTAAGTTAGTCAAAAGTGTAATGAATGCCATTGATAGTCGCATTCCAGCTACGGTTTTATTCATGGATATGAGTAAGGCTTTTGATTTTGTGAGCCACAAGCCACTACTAACGAAAATGTATAGGTATGGTATACGAGGACCCGCTCATGACTGGGGGACGGCTTACCTCACTGGCCGAAGACGCTAAAGTATTGTCCAAAAAAATTTAGTATCGTATCGATCACCTTATGTCAATAATAATTATGGTGTACCGCAAGGTAGCATATTAGGGCCCTTATTATTTTTATTATATATAAACGATTTACCGAATTATGTATATCAGGAGTGTATTTTATTTGCTGACGATACATCAATTATAATAAAATGCAACGATTTATCAAGATACAATGAAGAAATAAATATGACATTATCGCGTACAATTGATTGGCTAAAAAATAATAATTTAAAAGTAAAAGATAAGACTAATTTTATTCAATTTCATACTGACCGAAGTGACCCACAAAATTTTAATATTTGCGTTGATAATGTTCCCATTGAAAAGGTACATCATACAAAGTTCCTAGGTATAATCATTGATTCTCACTGCAATTGGAAAGACCATGTGGAAAGTGTCTCTAGCAGAGTGAGTAGTTTTATATATGCACTAAGAAGGATTGCAAAAACGGTTTCAATACAAGCCGCTCTAGTAGCATATCATGGCTATGTGAATTCCATTTTTCGATATGGAATAGTCTTATGGGGTAATTGTTCTGATAAAGACCAAGTACTATTAGCACAGAAACGATCCATAAGAGCAATTTTTTGGAATTGGTCGAAGGGAATCATGCCGACCGTTCTTCATCGATCATCGATAATGGCATACTTACCTTCCCGTGCCTTTATATCTTGGAGATAGCTGTTTTTGTTCATAAGTACAAAACCCAGTTCATAGAAGTACAGCAGATACGTATCCGTAATGTTCGAGCACAATATAAGCATAAGCTACATAAACCTGCTGCTAAATTAGCACTTACATCTAAAAACTGTTATATAATGTGCATCACAATTTATAACAAGATACCCGATAGTTTTAAGACACAGAAGATAAAGAATTATTATTTAAGAATCTTGTTAAGAACCTTCTAATATACAAATGTTGACTTCTTGAATGATTCCTTTTAATTGTATATTGTATTGTATATTTTAACTCTTTCTTGACATGATTTTCAATTATTTTTTGTGTAATTATTGTAATTTGATGTATGTACACCTGAAAAGGTAGGGTGTGGTGAGTCCACCAGATTTACTGCAACTATTACTGCAAACTGTAACCCATTTCCCACATCCATAAATAAATTTCATTTCATTTCAAATTTAATTTCATTTCAATACCCTTTAAAAGCACAGCTGTTACAGAATTTAGAAAAAAGACATTTTGATACCGTGTGCATTGTGCATGCTTGTGGTGGCAAGGGCATGGCAAGATGGCTGTGGAGTACCTATGTGTGTGTGTGTGTGTGTGTGTGTGTGTGTGTGTGTGCGTGCGTGCGTGCGTGCGTGCGTGCGTGCGTGCGTGCGTGCGTGCGTGCGTGCGTGCGTGTGTGTGTGTGTGTCATTTGGTATTCTCTATTATAACTCGTGTATTTACACCCGGAAATCACAAATGTGGTGAAGTGGAACTGATGATGAAGACCACACGTGTCCTTGAACTCACCAATGATGTACTTAAATATATAAAAGTACGTCACAGATATGATTCCGTAGAAATAGCAACTAATGAAGTGCCAAAGGTCTCAAAATCACCTTTCTAGATAATTCGACGGAACTCTTCAAATATTATGTGGTGTACGTGTGGTGTCGGGTAAGAATAACACCACCCCCTTTCTTCCTGTGGGTGTCGTAAGAGTCGACTAAGGGTACAGGGTTGAAGTGTGTTGTGGGCGATGGGCTAGCAACCTGTCACTACGATATCACATTTTGTCGATCTTTTACACCCACATTGATGCTAAAAGTGGCACTGGAACACAAGTTTCATGTGCTCTGCCTACCCCTTTTAGGGATAAAGGCGTGAATGTATGTATGCATGTATGTATGTACATACAGGGATTTCTTTTTTTTGTAATAATCAATGTTCATGTGGTAAAGTGGAAAGGAAATGTGGAAATGTTTATGTGGCTTGGCCTAATACTGAATTGAAGTCGGTTAAAACTTTGTTATAAAAGTAATTTATATTTGTATACGCTGTATTTAAGAGACCGCAGTAAGCTCGATTCTCCATACAAACGTAGTTACGCTCTCATTTTAAAACTATACGTGTTGGATTGTAACGAAACTTTGCATGTACAATGACAGAGGTATAGAGGTATAGAGGTAGCTTCAGATACCATAGTAAAAAAAATACAGCGAATTTAAGTTTTTCATACAAAACTTCTTTTGCTGTATTTCGTTTGTTTTATAAACTGGAACCATGTACACTAATTACACACATAGATATACCTCATGTCATTGTATATGAAAAGTATCGTCACTATCTAACACGTAGTTTTAAAATGAGAACGAAACTCCGTTTGTATGGAAAGGTGAAATTCGGCCGAGCTTACTGCGGACTCTTAAATACTTTCTATACAATCTATTATTGAGCTAACAATACGAAGAAAAACATAGTCGACAATAGGACGAAGCTTCCCTGAAAAATGGATTTGTTCAGAAAACTGTTGTGAAAATACACAAGTATGATACACGTACTAATAATGGTAATTACTTCCTTGAAGTTAAAAATAATGAAAACTGTTTGCATCGGTCTCTCGGGCGTTTTTTAATTAAAAGAAAACAAACGTGATGTTTCCTGGTAATTCTACTTGGAAATAAAATACTCGGCTTAAGTTGAAAGGTGTACTGTAAAAGTGGTCTGTGTAAATCGTTATGCCTTGTTTATTATCCCGGTTCTAGAATGGAACTACTAGCTTCTGCCCGCGACTCCGTCCGCGTGGAACTCGTTTATGTCGTAGATCGATACAGACTTTCATCTTTCACCCCTCAGGGGATGATTTCCGGGATAAAACTATCTTATGTCCTTCCCCGGGATTCAAACTATCTCCATACTAAATTTCATCTCAATCGGTTCAGCGGTTTAAGCGTGAAGAGGTAACAGACAGACGGACAGACAAACTTTCGCATTTATAATATTAGTATTAGCATGGTTCCCATTTTATCACTTTTAATTTTTGATCTCCGCCGCGCACGACGCGCGTTCGATGTGTGAAGGCCTTTAAGTAGCCTTAACTAATTTAAATATTACAGAACTAGTACTTAGTATCTAATCGAACAATTTCCCGTTCCGATTATCGTATTTTTTTTTATCTAAAGCCACTCATTCAAGATAAGCAAAATAACGTTATCCGTGGTAGAACTAATGACTAACCTTTAATGGGATGGCGCTCTTGTTTATTTAAATACATATAATGGTAATGTGTTCTGCCTACCTCTTTTGGGATTTACGGCGTGAATGTATGTACATATGTATATTTACACTGTTGATAGAGCCACTGTAGCCGAGCGGCAAGGCACGTGACTGTCAATCTGTAGGTCGCGGGTTCGAACCCCGGCTCGTACCACCGGTTTATTCGAAAACTTATTTATTTATTTATCAACATGGAAAACCAACAGCGCAACATATTTATAGACACAATAATAAAACCATATAGGTAGCCAATTCAGGTTCTCACTTATAGAAATACACTAACACAGAAATCTATAGCCAAACTTAAATTTAGCGTACATTACGCACATTAACCAATCGCGCACCAATAGCAAGCATGGCAATGGGAATATACGAGTATAAGTACAAGGTAAGGTCAACCGGGGCAAATGCGTATATGGGGTAAATGCGTATTTTGAAGATACATATCTTTGAAACGCAACATTTTAGAACGATTAATGCCCTCGATGTTCAAAGTATGGTTACCAAACTTTCAATTTAGACGATTGTAATAGTTCTAAAATGTTCAGTTTAGGAGATATCTTCAAAAGACGCATTTACCCTATAGATGCATTTGACCCGGTTGACTATTTATCCTACTAATATTATAAATGCGAAAGTTTGGATGTTTGGATGTTTGTTACTCAATCACGCTTAAACGGCTGAACCGATTTGAATGAAATTTTGCACGAAGATAGTTTATAGCCTGGATTAAAATATCGGATAGTTTTTATCCCGGGTTCACGCGGACGAAGTCGCGGGCGGAAGCTAGTAGTTAATAAATACAATAAATTATAGTAACCCGAGCCTACACCTGAAGTATCATACATGAAGAATCTTTTCAGTTATCTTCTTCCAGCGTCAATGGGATGAGCCGCTCTGCAGACTGGTACGGAAAAATCTGTACCAGACGTCTACCAGCCCTGCCGAGTGTGCCCGTCTCCTTGCGGCTGCGGAGTGGGAATCTGGTATGTGGCTGCATGCTGTTCCCTCTAAAAACCTAGACACATTAATGGACAATAATACTTTCAGGCTCTCCGCATGTCTACGTCTGGGAGCGACGTGTGTCGCCCCTCCGCCCGGAGACGCTGTCGATCGTCTCGCCCACCACGGTCTCTCGTGCAGCAAGAGCGCGGGACGCATCCCGCGTCATGCCAGCCTTAACGACATCATCCGTTGGGCCTTCGTCAGCGCCGGTGTCCCTGCAGTCCTCGAACCTACTGGTTTGACACGGAACGATGGAAGAAGGCCCGATGGAATGACGCTCATTCCCTGGAAGATGGGTCGACCCCTGGTGTGGGACGCAATGTGCGTCGACACCCTGCCGTCGTCTCATCTTCCGGGGACTTCGTGTAGGGCTGGTTTCGCTGCTGACTCAGCCGAGGGTCTCAAACGACGCAAGTATGGAGCCATCGACAGTGGCTTCATATTTGAGCCGTTCGGCGTAGAGACCCTCGGACCGTGGGGACCAAGCGCGCACCGAATCTTCAATGGATTGTGCAAGCGCTTGGTCGAGGCTTCACGTGACCAGAAGGCTGGCTTTTACCTCGCTCAGAGGATCAGCGTTGCCATTCAACGTGGCAATGTTGCCAGCCTTCTGGGCACACTACCGCCTGGCAGCGACCTGGGGCAATTTTTTTACCTTTAGTTTTAGTTTTATGTACCTAAGTAATTAATTATTTAAATAGTGAGAATAAATTTCTTAATTGATAATATATTTGTTGTCAGTTTAGATTTTATTGCTACAAAATATGTCTATATCTAAATGTACGAATTATTATTTGATGTTTAACAGTGGCTTTTCGCTGAGGAACATTACGAGGAAACCGGTCTAATCCCAATAAGGTCTAGTTTCCCCTCTGGGTTGGAAGGTCAGTGGCAGTCACTTTCGTAAAACTAGTGCCTACTTATATTATTAGTAGAAGTATAGATCAGTCAGAAATGGAATACAGTCAGTATTATTACCTTTTGTAACACCGGTGTTTCAGTTCTGAAAAGTAATAATGAACACCAAACTTCGCGACCAAGGTCAAACGCGTAACCTTATACTCGCAATTGCTCCCAAGATCTTGAACTTATCAAAGCCGTATTCATACTGTCATGAATATATTATACTCACCTACGAATAAAGTCTAATTTAGCGAAGCAACGTTCTTGTCGCGAGGGATTCCCTGAGAGGCGTGTGGTTAAGGCGGTGCATTGGAAATTATCGCGTGCTTTGAAACGCCGTTCTGACTAGATTAAGAAACAATAAGGTCTGATTTTCAGATATATGATTCTTGACTATATGATTGTTTATCTGATTTGATCGATACTTGATTACTTAAAATTTCCTCGATAGAAAAAAAAACAATGTTGGTTCTGTAGGTATTTGCCTTTTTTTACTCAGCCTAATCACATTATTTTACGACACAATCAAGTTAGTACTATAGTATTTTATCTCATCTAAAATCTCACTTTATGACATTTAAATAAAACTTCACTAAGTTAGGTATTTATCGAAATTTGTCCAAAAAAGCCATTTCCGAAGAGTGTTTCATCTCTTTTTGTCGTGCGCGGAAGGCATCAGCGTGTATCTGTCTAGGTGGCGTGTTCGACGTCAATCAATGCATCCCCTTAATCTAGTTTTACGAACACTGGCCGAATACTAAGTGTTTAGTAACTAGAAAATCTCTGGCAATGAAATGAGAAAATGTATGTTGAAAATGAAACTACACACGTGTTATGCTTTTATTCATGTTACGCTATCAATTTTTTTAAACAGCTTATTGAGATTAAATGCAAGTTGTATTTATGGTACTTGACTATCGTTTACTTTTAATTATTTTAAGTGTAAAGATCTTTACCTCACCATGTAAAGATCTTTACAATACAATACTCTCAGCTATTTACCACCGTAAATAGCTGAGAATATTTGGTCGCCCTAAAACAGTCACAGTTCAATAGAGTTCAATAACATTATTTTACATGCACAACTACGTATATATGCGTGACCTTGAGTGAGATCACATCCAATTAACGAAAAACATAAGAATAAAATGAAAATCTGTCTTAGAAAGAAAGAAGACATTTATTCACTACACAAAACACACACAGAGACAAAGGGAGTAGACTAGCAATGCACTCACGAGAATTTTCCAAAGTTGCGAAACTACACATGAGAATTTCTCGGTAACTTCTGAGAATGTTCTCGAGAACGGGAATTTATTTATTTATCGTAGTTTATACCATGAATATTCACGATAGTTTAGGTGTAGTCCTTATAATATAATTATTTTCTGAGCTGCACTCCAGTTTACTCCAGTTATCAATTAAGTATCATCTTATCAACGGACAATAAAATGCATGTCTATTGAAGTAATTATAGTAATTGATATTGCCATATAAATAAGGTACTACGACAAACACTTGGCTCTGTCGCTTATAACAATTTAGTTTATAAAATATAAATTAATGTAAAAAATAATATTTTTAGAATCGTGTCTTAATCTTCGCGTTTTTTTAAAATCTTTGTATATATATATAATTTTATCTTAATTTTAATGTAATGATGACTGATTATGATTAATGATTATCAAACTGAGTACCTAATCATAAACACCCACTCGTTGAAACAATTCAACGCGTCAATTTGACACGAGTGACACGACTGACACGACACGATCAAAGAGTCCAAAGACACGCATCAAGAAATAGTTCGGTGACTTAGTTTAAAAAGTCAGGGCTAGTGTAAAGTGTGAAGTCCGAAAGTCGAAATGTTCTCTGAAATACAGTGAGAATGTAACTTATCACTAATGAACAAAATAGCTAACTGTAATAGACAATAATATATGCATAATAACATTTAGTGTTAAGTTATGCCCATTTAAACTTTATTTCAAGTATATTCTCTTGTTTAAACAATAAGGTTCATGTTGCAGAAATGTCCTGAGAACATTTTCGAGAACGTTTCCGCTTTTTGGAAATGTTCTGTAATTTGTACATTGCTAGAGAAGACATACAATACAATTGACCCATATTGTGTGTGTCTTCGCGGAAGTGAATCGGTCGCTGGCTCAGCATTATGCCGAGGTGTCAGACAGACACCTAGAGCGCTGATTGTTTGCTTGAGATAACTTCACTTCACTGAGATAAGTCACCCAAAGGGCAATGGAGAGGGCTATGTTGGGAGTTTCTCTGCGCGATCGCATCAGAAATGAGGCTATCCGCAGCAGAACCAAGGTAACCGATATAGCCCTCCGAATCGCTAAACTTAAGTGGCAGTGGGCGGGGCACATTGCACGTAGAACCGATGGCCGTTGAGGCGGAAAGGTTCTCGAGTGGCGACCACGTACCGGAAGGCGCAGCGTGGGTAGGCCCCCCACAAGGTGGACTGATGACCTGGTAAACGTCGCGGGAGTCTGCTGGATGCGGGTGGCGCAGGACCGGTCATTGTGGCACTCTTTGGGGGAGGCCTATGTCCAGCAGTGGACGTCTTTCGGCTGATATGATGATGATGATGATGAACTTCACTTAGTTAAATTTTCTGTATATCTATTTAACTAAACTATTAAATATCGTAACCGTAACCTTCAGTAGAGAAATAGTAGACACCAGTTGCGTTACCAGGGTTCCAGAAGCCAGCAAGGGTCTCATCATTGGCCGCGCACTCTCCATTCTTGAACATCTTGTAAGAATCGCACTTCCACGCTAAGAACCAATCTGGGTGCTTCACCGTCGCCGTCCACACTTGGACACACGTCTTATGGCTGCACTTAGCTGCTTTTAAGGAGTCAAAGATCCCTGGTATTAAAGGTGTGCCGCAATTCGGCTGGAATTCCCCTTTGTTGTTCATAAAAAAGTCTATATCAGCCAAAACGCTAGAAGTCCCTAAACCACCAGCATTACAATGGTATACTTCTACATACTCCGCTACGCCGGATCTGACTTGGTCTTCAATGACGCTGTTGGAGAAACAAGGCCCCGCGGGATCCAAAGCGGTTATCCTCCATAGTTTCGTACCAGTTACTTCAATGAAAGTCTGTCCTGTGTATCCAAGCATCTGTCCTCCTAAGCTATGCCCAATACAGTGCATGTTCTTAGCTGATATGCCACCTCCTCTTAGACGAGCGAGCATTTCGCCTAATGCCTTGCCTATATAGTAGACATACTGCACTGATCTTTCATAGCTTTTTAAGTAGCCGTTATTTTCATTTGTGTACGGAGAATGGTCCAAAATAATTAAGTAACTGTTTGGAAAATCCCTGAATGTGTCTCTGATGCGTTCTTCTGTGTTCTTGTAGATGTTGGATTTGTAGCCAGCTACAAAGATGATGTATCGTCTCATGATGTCGAGGTTGGGGACGTTGAGAATGCTGTCAGCAGCTTGGGCGATGGGGAAAGTCTCGACATCGTTATTGCTAAAATCGTAGAAGTAAACGTCGACTAAGCTGACGTCGAGGTTGGTGGTTTTGTCGTGGTCACCTGTGAAAAGATGGGAATAAATTATCTTACATGAGAACGTAATGCTTAGAAAGAAAGACTGCGCCTTTTATATAGGACGGCATCGAATATGTAGGACAGTTTGAACACAAGCGGCATTTAACCGATAAGAGTGAGTGATGACAGTGTTGCCAAAGGGACAAGTTTAAAAGTTGTGGGTTAAGATTATGTTGTGTGTGATGATGATATTAAAATCCACAATGTTGGTTCTGATAAGCGGGATCTTTAAGTACAAGTTCATGTTTTTTTATTTGTAATTGAATCGATTGTTTATTTTTTACAATTTCTAACGTAGCTTGAAAACTAGCGAATGATCTTGATGAAATGCGTACAGTGAAATGGTACAATACATTTCAGTAGTGTGCACGCAAATATTCCGGTTCTTGATGTCTATTCTGAATACGATAATTGACGTATTCGATCGAATGCATATTATAAAATAACTAAAGAGAAGAGACTAGAGAGAAAGAGAAGATCGCGTGGAAGTGATTCTGAAAAATGAGACTCCCAAAAATAGGCGAAGTTACTTACATTTGATATATTTTGAGTATAACGCCTTCTGGAACAGCCCATATTTCTCCAAATCACCCCTTCCCCACGCATGCACCTTACTAACATAGTATACAAGCACCAACACACACAAAACAGAGATTTTCATGACTTTACAACGTTATCTACCGGTGATCTACTTGCAACTGGATAGGATGAGGTAAACAGCTGACATAATAAGATAGCAAGCGGACGCGCCTTCTGAAGATCACAGGTAATGACGTAATAACAAGTGAAGTGACGTCACTGTATAAAAAGAAAGGGATATGAGTTTCACAAACTTTTAAACCTTTTTAGAATAGAATAGAATAGAAAAACTTTATTTCGCAAATAACAGTAAGTACATTTTAGACTTAGAATGCTATGTTAAAACTAAGATTAGATGCGAAAACGGAGGCCACTTTTTAAACGTAATACAAAAATCGAAGCAGTAGGGTTTAAATTATAATCAGGCATTTTTTTTTGTTAGACCAGCATCCGAACTAAATATCTCTTGTAGAAGTTGCACGCTAGATGCGCGATGTTGCACGAGTCGCGGATATCCCCTCGCCAACGTGGCCTACCACCATACTAGAAAATTTTACTATATCTGAATCAATTATTATAAGATAGGAAAAAAAGTGAATTTTGTTTTATATTAAAATCGAACGAAACAAAACAAAGGCAAATCTGATCCAATTTAAAATGATTTAAATGGAAACAGATTTGTTGGTGCGTGCGCGGGAGCCCCAACAGTCTTTTGAAGTTAGTGGTGGAGTACCCAGCCAGAGCAATCTGAAAACACTGGCATACTATCCACATGGGAGTCGAGAGAGACTGTTTACCATTTATTATGACCACATCTAACATATTAAGTAAGTCTTACTGTATTTTTACTAAAATATTTTAACACGTAACGTAATGTACGCGCGTCGTGTAGATCTAAATGTCGCTATCTTCTTCTTCTTCTTCTTTAAGAGCTAAGCGTCGGTGTAGCTCAAAGTAGGCCCTCCATCTACTCCGATCGCAGGCAACCTCTTTGCCATCTCGGTACGAACTAACATCAACTCTCTTTTTGAGCTGCTCAATCATATTGAGTATGAACTTGTCATGTCCTATGAGGTGCCTTATCATCTTCCCTATTCTACTTTCAAAGTTTCTTATGTTTCACTTTTCAGATGTAAGTTATTTCCAAAACATAAATATAGTTATAAAACGAACAAATAAGAAATCCACAACGCAGACGTAAAAGTTAATGAGAAAGAGTTTCTCATTAACTTTACATATGGATAAATGATAGTTAATTGTCCTAACGCGCGTTTAAAACGTTACATGATTACCCCCCTGGTCTGAATTAAATAAATTGAATCGAATTGAATTTAAGTGGATGGTACCTACTATTTATTTAATAGGCATTTGGCTAAAGATTGGCAAGCTGCAGTTTATTTAGCTACTTTATCTTCAAAAGCTATAGAATAAGGCGCCTTAGTCTTCGATTAGTCTAGCCATTGGAAATAAATTTATATGGAGGCATCGTCGTTGACCTCTACCCTTTCTCAGGAAGTTGTTTCTAAACTTTCTATTTACCGTCTACCAAATGTGAGAAGAAAGTCGGTTACAAAGCTAATAGGGCTCCAAACGTACCACTACTTGGCGGTGGGTACAGGTTATATTTTATGGACGTGGATGGCTTCATTTCCCACGCTGGCCCATTGCAGACACCAGTATGGAACCATCTTGCGTACGCACGCATTATGTACAAAGATGAACATTGTTTCTGCAACGATGCACGTGCACTTTGCACCAGCCCAAAATAATGTCATTAACCTCGCACACGCAGCGCTGTATCCGACGTGTAATTATAAATATGTGTAGCAATAAGTCAGTGTACGATTGACCAGTTAGAATAAATCACCTCTCCATTATTCGCGGTCTTTTACTCCTCGGCACTCGTCCTCTCATTGACACTTTACTGCATGTTTATACACATTAGTATTATGGGCATTTTCCGCAGGTCATTCAGCTAATTTTTCGAGAAAATAGTACGATTTAATACCATACACAATCCAACTTCACTACGCTGTATGTCATTACGATGAGCACTCACAATGCCGCGCGCTCGATGACGCCGTTTAAAAACAATCATTCAATGAAAACTATCCTGCTAGGCTGAAAAAGCTTATGTTCACAGTGATTTCATAGGTTATACGTCTTTTTTATTGACAAATATCTGCTCTAAATAACCTTGCTAACTCCTAACTATAGTTACCTTATTAGAGACCTAACGTCACCTGTTTGTTTGGCTTGTACCAATATACAGAGGCATAGGTGGTGTAGCGTACAACATAATATAGAATGTATGTGGCGTTTTGCGTGTGAATATGATATGTGTTCACGATTCTAGCCAAAAGCAAATAAGGTAGGTAAGTATATGGCATTTAGGGTTCTGCAATGCGCATATTTCAATAGTTTTCTCGTGATTTCAAAACATCCAAAAATCTTTACAGGATAGCCATAGCATCTGTCCATCGAGACAGTCCATGCTACACGGGGGTGAAATTTATTTTTCACTTCTCTTGCTCAAAAAGTGCGTCATATTAGGCTTAGCAAACGGGGCTAAAGCAGTACATGTAGCCTCTAGGGAAAATATGTATACATATTTAGGATTTATAAAACATTTTAATTTGACCATTCAAAACAGTTCAACGTACCGTCCAGTTGCGTATCTTCGCCTGCGCTACCTATCTTCGCCTAGTTTGACAAAAGTTGACATTGACTAAATGTTTCTAGTGCAAGCCTTACATAAAACTTCTAAATACAAAGTATTTTTTACGGGTGTCAACATTCTTCGCACGATCTGCGGCTAACTTCACACAGTTGACGTTTAGTGAGGTTTGTTCGCGACCCCGACCACATGTTTTTTTGAGACAGTGTTTTAACTTTAATTTTAAAGAGTGATACAGACCAGGTAATACTAAAATTTTTACATGATTATGTCCTATAACCATTTCTCTTTCACATGAAACTATTATTTAATGGCTAGCTTACGTTTAGAAGTCACAATTAGATAAAATATTGGTGAGGGTATTTAGCGGCCATCTTGGTACCGAACTTCGCCTACCCCTAGGGTTGTCAAATTTGTTGTACCACATACATTGGTGAATGATATTACTTGTTTCCAAATTTTAATATCTTCTTGTGTTTGGTTTTTCGGGAATGGTTTTAACGATTTGGAGGAAGTTTAATAAATGGATTGAGCGGATAAAATTTCCTTTGTGGACCGTCGATTTAGATTTATCCCTGCGGAATCCCATGGTTACGCTAGGGGGGGGGGGGCAGTTTTTATTTGTTTAATTTTGTTTGCCTATCGTGAAAAATCAATCAAAATAAGCATATTTTATTCTTTAAACTTTTTCTGTCAGAGCGATATTTACTGAGATATTGGGGTTCAAAATTCAGTAATTTTAAACGGTAAGTACGAGCGTGTTGACGTCAATATAACACCCCATCTTTTTTATTATTGTACTCGTGTCCTATAGGACTTGCTAAAATAATTATAAAATTTCAAATGAGCTTTTTTCTGTGACCATCCGTTCTGGAAATATTAGTCAAAAACCGAAAACTGTAGGTTAGGTTTGTTTTGTGACCATGTACCTATAGTGGAGCGAGCAAAGCGGGCGCAGCGTCAAACATCAAAATATAGACCCCCCCCCCCCCCTCCCGACCCTCAAGCCACGTCCCGTTAACCTTTAACAACTAAATAGAGTAGAGCCATTATTACAAATTTTAACCATGGATGGATATCTCCGTAATCATGGTGGCCCGCTCCTCCACTCCTCCCTCCGACCCCCCTTACCTAGCAATTCTTTCGTTCTTCTAATCCCATAAATCGACGGTCCATAAAGGAAATTTAAACCGAAGGTTAGTTAGGTACCTACCAATTGTCATATTAACCAAACTTCTTAAATTATGTTATAGCTGTCATGGCGAAACCAAAAGATATACCGAAAAAACGCAAAAAACGGGCGTATACTTTAAATCATTCCAAAGATTTGATAGACTTAGCTGTGGAGGCAATAAAAAAGAAAACGATGTCATCATATGAGGCTGAAAGGGCGTTTGGCATCCCTCGCAGAACATTGTTGGACAAATTGCACAACAATCACCCTAAGACTCCAGGATGCCCAACTCGGCTTACTGAAGAAGAGGAAGCTAATGTGTGTAAGGTGCTAATTGCGGCCGCCGATTATGGCAGTCCTCTAACCCTTCTAGATTTGCGAATAGTCGTGTACAGGTAATATTTCAGAATATCTTCATGCAACTTTAACAATATAGTCTAGTTTGTTTAGGGTATTTGATTTTTTTATAGATCCATAATTCCTTATTAATGTTATTATATGTGGACTGTCGTTATACAGGGTGACCTTAGCCTCTGGACAAATAATGAAACCCTGGAAAAGAGTGATTATCAGCAATATCGTAAAATAGTTATTTATAGACAAAATAAAACATTTCTAACAAATTTTATATTAAATTAATCATTAATAAATAGCATACATACTGTATCAGTCTGTTACATGTGAGATTAAGACTGACATGTCATTTAGCGTAGAGTTCTAATGCAATTTAAATGACTGAAGTCTTCTGGGTACTTCCTAGACCTAGACCATATGCAACTACATACAGGCTGCTCCAAAGTGATAATTTGAAAACCGTTACTTTTTCGCTAAATACTTGACCGATTGTTATGATACTTTGCAGTTTCGTTTTAAATATCCTATTAAAGCAGCAGTAATCGTATTTGTTCAGAGACTAGTAGAGACATCCTGTATAAGCAAGGTGACTTTTTGTTCAAGCAATCATGTTATTTTTAAATATAGCTGAGACTGCGTATTTAATTTTTTTGTTATTGGCTTATCCTATATGCACTTATAATATGAATTAGGTACTAAATGATTTCATTAGTTTTTTACTTTGACGTTCAGGATGACATTTTTAATTTTCAGATACCTGGAGGCCAATGGTAAGCTTGCAATTTTTGACAATAAATTACCTGGCAAAAAGTGGGTATACTCTTTTTTAAAGAGAAATAAATCTAAATTGACTAAAAGGGAAGTACAAAACATTAAAAGAAGCCGTGCAGAAAAAACCCGTGAAGAAATTAGCGAATATTTCAAAAATCTAAAAACATCTTTAGAAGGCGTCCCCGAGGAAAACATTATAAATTATGATGAGACCAATTTGACAGACAACCCTGGAGCCCAGAAGTGTTTATTCAAAAGAGGCGTCAAATATCCGGAAAGGGTGCTGAACTTTACGAAAGGGGCTATATCTATAATGTTCGCCATAACTGCAGCTGGGGAGTGTCTTCCGCCATACGTAGTCTATAAGGCGGAGCATTTGTATACCCAATGGACCATTAATGGACCAAAAGGATGCAGGTTTAATCGATCTAAATCGGGATGGTTTGACAGCACTTTATTTGAAGATTGGTTCAAAAATATCATTTTGCCGTGGGCTAAGACTAAAACTGGTACTAAACTCTTGATCGGTGATAACTTAGCATCTCATATAAATCACCAAATTGTCAAAGATTGCGAGGCAAATGATATACGTTTCGTATTTTTACCACCAAACTCATCACATCTAACTCAACCTTTAGATGTTTGCTACTTCGGACCATTAAAAAAAATTTGGAGGGAAATTCTGTTAAACTACAAAACAAAAAACCCGAGAGAAGCGACAGTTAACAAAGGACATTTTCCAGAATTACTAAAAAAACTTCTTGAGAACCTTGACGAGAAAAAACACAACATATTAAGTGCATTTAAAGCAACTGGAATTGCTCCATTGAATCCCGACAAAGTAGTCAGAAAACTGCCCGATACAAACCAGGCGTTGATGACAGATACAACTGTCGACAATGCTCTGCTAGACTGGCTAAAAAAGACACGCGCTCCAGACCCAAATAAAAAACAGAGAAATAAGAAATTAAATGTCCCACCGGGTCAATCTGTCTCCTCAGACGATTTCGAAATAATTGCACCTCAACCTAGAAAAGAAAAGAAAGTCAAACAGAACAAAAAACCAAAGAAAGATATTTCTACAGTTCCGCCGACTGACTCCGACTCATTATTTCAGCCACCGTTTACGCCGAAATATCCCGCCAGTCTTAAGCAATTGTGTATTACGGTTATCAATCATCACTTAATCCGGCATATAGAAACCTCTGAGGAATTTAATGTTTGTTGTTTAACTGATACTTTAAGGACTGATAAAATAAATAAACCATTCATTGGAGAATTGCCAGAATTCCTGAAACCTACAAAAACTAAAATTATGGTTACCTCTGATATTACTATTCAAGCAAAACCATCTCAAAGTAAGCAAAAAAAGATAAATTTAAAAAAAAGCGAGACTAAAATAACACGATCCGCTTTACACATGAAACTAGTTCCAATGGAGCAAAAAGTGGCGACTGAACAAATAAAAGGATTGACAGATATTACACAAGAACCAAAAAACAACCAAAAAGAAAATCAACATATGGATGAAAGAAGAAAACCAAAGCAAGAAATGGCGACTGAACAAATAAAAGGACTGGCAGATATGACACAAAAACTAAGAAACAAACAAAAAGAAAATCAATATATGGATGAAAGTAGAAAAAGAAAAATAAAACGTAAAGGAACCAATAAAGCAAAAAAACGTAAAGCTTTGAAACAAAGGAATAGGAGATCTTATAGGAGTGAAACTAGCTCAACATGTTCTGAATCTGAAAAGTATACTGTTGATACGGATGATTCCGAATATGAGACAATGGAGGACTATATCGCGGCGTGTTTACAAGAAGAAGAAAATGTTGAACCGTCAATACCTTTCGGAATTTCTGAGATTCAGTATCTCAAAGAAGACGTTAAGAAATTAAAGACAGACTCGTGGGTTTTGGCAAAGTTTGTAACTAAAAAGAGTGTAAAGCATTTTGTGGGAAAAGTAATGACAATAAAAGATAACATTCCCGAGGTAAAATTCGTGAGAAAAGTAAAAGAATCGAAATTTATTACAGGCTTAGTATTCACTTACCCGAGAGTTGATGACATCTGTACTATGAAGCATTTAGATGACATTCTTCTCATATTACCTGAACCAAATATTTCTCGCCGGGGACAAATTGTATTCAATAATATCGATTTAAGTAAATACAATTTACAGTAGGTAGTTTCAAAATAAAACTGCCTGTTAGTTTTTATGACTATGACAAGCTGATTGAAAGCTGAGACTTAATTATTATTTAAGTGTTGATATAGTGTGTAAGAAAAGCCTGCCTGAGAATGAAGACTTAATTATTAAGTACCTAAGTGTTGATTTAATGTCTAAGAAAAGCTAACTGAGATTTAAGACTTAATATTAATGTTATTATGTGAGTGCCAATGAAAATTTATTTAAGAATTGCCTTTAGTTCCTGCTAAAAACCTGATTACCTAACATGATTAGACTGATTAATCTAGTTGAATACTATTTAATGCCAATAAAATGGCCATATTCTGTGTAGCTAAAGCTAAATTGATATGTTATTATATGTTTTAACTCTAAGCCAAAGTACTATTATTGTTACTCATAGTGCATAACGCAAAATAATGTGATTTTAAATTAAGAAGTGTAATATTTTACTTTACGTCATATGCAAATGTTTATTTCTACTCTTACCGATGTTGATTAGGTAACAAATAGATAGTTTATATATCTCACTTTGAATCATTATGCGGAGAAACCAAAGGTTGATTTGATAAGCGAATACAGCTACGTTTTTGTTGAAATAATAAACAAATTTGTTAACCACAATTATTATTTTTTTTACTTATAAACCATTACTCCCCTTTATTTAGCAAGATGGTTAATTTTTGGCAGCCCTAGCAACATTATAGAAAATGTATGAAACAACTTCAGACTGCTCCCAAACTTCGCCTACTAGACATTTTTTTAAAAATGTGCCTAGTCTGGTGGAGTTAAGGTTCATAATATAGTAACACATCCCAAGGAGTTAACACTTTATTTGTGTAAGTCACAGAAATATTATTATTTTAGCTGATACATGGCATAGGCGAAGATAGGGAAAAATACCCAAACTTCGCCTATTGCCTTTAGGGCCATTTATTACCAAGTTATACGATGAAATCCAAAGCTTTGATGGTTTATACTGATAGCCAGGAGTAGTAAAAAACGTTTTTTGCCCATTACGGACTTAATTGCTTGCAAATTTAAAAGATTTTTTGGGAAAAGTGTCAAAACCCAGGCGAAGATACGCAACTGGACGGTACTACATCGCCCAATCACAAGTCTTTAAAAAGAACATTAGTATTTGCTATCAACTAACCAGAATACAGCTAGAAATTTAAATCGGCCAATCAGGAAACCGAATTCATTTCAAACATTAGGAGTTTTTTACTCCCTAATTCACAATAATTAAAAAAATAAACGCCTCTGACCGACTATAGCCGCGTCCAAACGTTCAAGCATGGTTGACTGCATACATTACATAAGCTATGAAGATTGAGCGGGACAGACTGGGCTGTTATTCGCTAAGCGTTAAAGCGGCTCACCCCGCCGCCGGTCGCCCGTCACGAAACTAGACCTCCAGCTACGCTTGGTACTACGCATCGCGGTGTCAAGATATATTTGTGGGTGTGCGATGAGGTGAGCTTAAAACAAGTTACAGAATAGGGGGGCTGCTGTCTATCTCGCCTTATCGTATGCCCCGCGTAATATGCTGTCCGCCGCGCTCGGCCGTTTAGACGCGGCTATTACGGTCAGAGGCGTTTATTCGTGGTTTGAATATTTTGTGTGTGTCAAAGTTTTTTTTTAATTAAAAAGAATGGCGCCAAATTTAACAATCTTTTTGCCTTGGTATACAATACAAACAATACAATACAAATACTCTTTATTGCACACCTCACACGAACAAAGCAGTTAAAAAGAGAAACAATACTATAACATGTATAATTGTTGATTGTGGATGGATTATCTTTGTTTTTACTATTTTCTCGCAGTCGAAGTAAAAAGTATAGTGTATAACTCTGGTCTAAAAGCCATATTACTCCTCGAACTATTTCCCCTCACTTCGGGAAAATATCCATCTCGTGGTAATATGGCTTACTTTAGACCCTTGTCATATAACAATTGTTTAATTTTAGAACAAATGAAAATTTTAAACTATTTTGTTGGTTATTTTGTATGTAGTTTTTATTTCTTCTAGAACTTATACTCGTAGACGGATAAATGTAAAAGCTCAAAAGCATCCAGTTATACGTCAGATTAAATTCCCAAGATTCTCATAATACAAAAAATACCGCCATATTTCCTATTATCCCAAATAAGTACGAGAAGATATAAAGTTCGTAGACGTCTTAATAACAAAGGAGCGAGTTGGCAGTTCACGAGTTGTTAGGATAGTTCGAGTGAACCTCGACATGACAGCACATCACTACGCTAGTGTTGCGCTACGGTCGACACCGGATATCGATGTTCCCAGAGGTATCGGCACCTGAGTTGGAGGTCACGCACACAAAACAATGTCGTGTAATGACAGCGGGATTTTGAAATTAGTGTTCTGTTTTCTTACATCGTGTTAAAGATAACAAATCACAGGGATCCTGTCGTTTTAGCAAATTAATTTTGGCTAAACTTCATTTCCCAAACAAATTTTAGCAAATATTTTGTTTGCCAATGCAAACTTTGGCACAATTTTAATACGAATATTTTCATTACGTCAAATTTTCAGTTAGCAAAATATTATTACGAAAAATTACATTATGGCATTTGGTCTTTTAGCAAATGCTTTAATAAGACAAAAAAACATTAGACAATAAACATTTAGTCAAGTTAATGTTATGGCAAACTATAAATAGACAAAAATCACATTTGTTTGGGTCATTTGCACGGTCCCTTGAATGAAAAATGATATAACGATCATTTTATATAATAATATTTAGATACATTAAGTATAATGCATATTTCCTATATTGAACACTGGTTATAATGCTTAATTCGTCTAATGTACAGTTGAAGTAATCATAATTATTTGATATGCTGTATCAACTAGGTTAGGTAGGTCGGTAGGCAAGGGCGTTAAATAAGGTTAGGGCAGCCCAAAAAGGGGGACGGGGGCTCCCGCAGTAAAAAAACACGACACACTGGCGGACAACGTTAGGGTTAGCTTGTGTCCCTTAGAGCGGAAATAGGCATACCGCGAAGCGGGGAGACGTCGACACGCTGGCGGTTAGGTTAGAATTGCGACCTCTACACAAAACGCAAAAAACGTCTTTTTGCGTTTTTTGGTTTTGGTTGAAACATATTATGCCAACTAACATATTTCACTGAATTAAATTTGGTCAATAATATTGCTTAAACATGAATAGATATGCCAAACATTAGGTTTGCGTAAGAATTATTTGTCAAGAATTATTTGAAAGTTAAATAGAATTTGGCTAACGATTATTTGGCAAATGAGATTCTACGACATTTTTTTTGGGAAGTGGAAATTAGTCAAACATTTTTTGGTAAAACAGGTAACATTATAATATTGCGATTTGTTTTATTACACAGGTAATGTAAATATTACCTGTGCAATTTTTGATTGATGATTTGTCTTGCAACCATAACCTTGTCATAAATCTAGATGAATCACAATGAATATGGAATGACTAGTCTATTAAAGCGTAGCCTTTTTTTTGCAATTAGTACTCTTTGTAGCTGTGTGTGTAATCATTCACGTCAATTCTCCCGGGCGTCGCACGGTTGCCATTTTATCAGTTATCGTTGTGGATAAGGCATCCGTCACTCTCGCACTCGCATACTTGTCAGAGCGTGATGGGCGTCTTTACCACAACGATGAGTGATAAAATGGCAACCATGCTACGCCCACTGCCTACCTATATCTAGTTGGCGGTAAGCAACATGGTAGCTTTAGTGAAGGCTCTCGACGTAACAGCTCATCGTTAGGGATGTGCGATATAAGAGATATCGATATTTACCGTTGAAATAATGGGTCGAATTTGCTGAGGATAGGATGCTATGTTCTCCCAAGTGTGGATAGGCTGATCTATCACTCTTCAGTAGTATCCGTCAAATGAGAAAAGATGCGGACAAGAACTTTAATTGATGAGTCATTTAGGTGTCAAATAAATATGTGTTTTAGCTTTAAAGAGTCCAGTATAAAGTAAGCTCTTAATGGCTCAACAATTAAAGTCCATGATCGTACTTGCTAGTGTTTGAGACATCTAATTTATTTTTTACTTATATATTATACAAAGAGAACGAATATAAAACTATTTACAATAGCGAAAAGAGAAGAATGTAAAGCTAACTTAAAAAATCTCTAAAAAGGGCATCCCCGTGGCATCGTACCAAAGATGCTGGCAGCATTACCTCGCTGAATAGCAATACTAATCCGCTGTACGAGGAAGCTGCCAGCTCTTTGGTCACCTGTAGTGTCGACAAGTCTTTTACTAAGCTCGTTGTATAATTTTCGCACTTGGATTGTTGACTGTTATATCGCAATGCCCATTCATATCAATAGATTGTCGATATGGGCATCGATATATAAATCCTTAATGTTTTCAACACTACCTTACATTACCGCTTCTCGATGGATCTCTTGCCTTACACTCCTCACGCAACGCGCCTTGGATTCACGAGTCATCTCGAGTACTTCCCAGTGACAGTTTGAAGGATACCTCCAAGTTATAATGAGTGTCGCATTTCATTACAGCTACCTGTGGTTTTGTAGCATGAACTCTGTAACGATTACATAAGAACTAGTTTTGAATAACATAGGATATACAGGCAGTTTCGAGATCGCGTGTTTCGAGTTGGCGCTGAGTCGGGATATGTCGTGGGTATAAAAGATGCTGCGAATTAAGATCGACAGGAATGATGGAGATTTTATTTAGAACTTTTGTTGGGAAAAGGCGTTGGGTAGTCGAATTATATTTGGGACACGTTTTCCATCGAATAGATATCGTACTATTTCTGGTTGATATCACTTTTTTAATACTTTATCTATTACTATATCTATAGGTACAGTCGAGGTCAAAGATACGTTTACACTTTTGCACTTTATTACAAGGCAATAACGTGCAAAAGTGTAAACGTATCTTTGACCTCGACTGTACATTATAAAGAGGTAATGTTGTAGCTTTGTAAGTTTGTATGTAGGGCGTGGTAAACTGCGAAACCACTCATCAATTACAAAATAAATTTCACCCCCGTGTAGCATGGACTGTCTTGATGGACAGATGCTATAGCTATCCTGTAAAGATGTTTGGATGTTTTGAAATCACGAGAAAACTATTGAATGGACTATTAGGAATGGATTAATAAATATGATACTTTTTATCCCAATAATCGTCGCGCATGCTTGTCAGAACGTGACAAGTGTTCATTTCCACAGCGACAAGTGATAAAATCGCAATTTTTTTTTATTAGGCTCACGTTTATGGAATAATACAAATTATGCAATACGTCAGATTTGAAAATATGTGTGCACAGACAGAATAATTTGACATACAATATATTTATTTTCAGAGGAAACCGTACAATTTTAGTCGGCGGGTGTTAAACTATTTAATAATTTAATATGACAGTGACATAATGGGATGGATATATATAATTATTGAGTGTCATAAAATATTTTTCTAATACTGTTCACGATAAATATATCCAGAGAAGAATGCATCACAACAGAGTTATTATATACTCCAACATCATACTCGTGCACATCGAAATAATATCGCGTCGTTCATTATTTTGTTACAATATAACAAAGCCTTTGAAGGTTTGGAAGGTGCATAACCTTCGTTGTTATGTAGGTACGTAATACTAGCTTTTGCTGAATATCAGATTTCACTGATAACAGTGTGGTTGATTGTCTACAAGACTGAAGGATTCGGAGGGTTGTTACAAAATCAATCGAAACCCAGGGCTATATGTTGTTTTTTTTTTTCCTTTTTTAGGGTTGCGTAGTCAACAAGGAAACCTTATAGTTTCGCCAAGTCCGTCTGTCCGTCTTCGGCTTAGCTCAGTGACCCTTACTACTGAAAACTGTAATTCGGCATGAGTATATAAATCAATAATGCCAACAAAATGGTAGAATAAATTATTTAAGAGTCCGCAGTAAGCTTCCCATACAAGCGGAGTTTCGTTCTCATTTTAAAACTACGTGTTTGATTGTGACGAAACTTTGTATATACAATGACATGAGGTATATCTATGTCTGTAATAAGTTTATAATGGTTCCAGTTTATAAAACGAACGAAATACAGCAAAAACAAGTTTTGTATGAAAAACTTAAATTCGCTGTATTTTTTTTATATGGTATGGTATATGGTATCTGAAGCTACATAAACTAATTACAGACCTGGATATACCTCATGTCATTGTACATGCAAAGTTCCGTTACAATCCAACACGTAGTTTTAAAATGAGAGCGTAACTACGTTTTTATGGAGAATCGAGCTTACTGCGGACTCTTAAAAAAAAAATAGGGTCCATACAGGTAAAGTGGGGATGTATTTTTTTCTTGGTAATTCCATGGTGTGGGGTATCGTTGGACAGCCTGTTTAAAAATATTATGCGTTTCCCAACACCATTTTTCAACTCAGTGGTCCATTTGTGTGATATTAGCCGATAGGAGGTGGGGACAATTGACTGGGAATGTGAAAAAAATCGTGTCAGTAGTACATATAATGAATTTAAAAGGAAAGCTATCATGTACTTGAAAAGGCCAACTTTCGTACGAATTTGGCCGACGCAATAGCACCATTTACTTGGCGCGTGCGTGTCGATGTAACAAAGGACGATGGACATATCGAACATGTATGTAACAAAATTAATCGATTTGTGTATGTCATGAACAGATTTCGCGCAACGGCCGATCAAAAAACAGCATTGATTGAGCAGCAAATATCACGGCTACGTGGAATCAGTGCTTCGGTATGGACTGATTGTGTGGGGAAATGAGGTTGATGTTCGAAGGGCCTTCATCTGCCAATAAAATGTATTCGTGCTATATGTGGAGTGCGCTGCGAGTGATTTCTTGTAAACCTATAAATATCTCCCTCTACCCTGTCCCTGTTTGAAGTCTCTTTAAACTAAAAAACTTGTTTAGGACAGCCAAGGAGGTATTTCCTAGAAACACTAGGCACACAAACAGGCTTATAGTACTTAAACAGCAAAGAACTGCTGCCTTCAAGAAAAACTGTTACTACATGACTGTCACCATATACAATAAGCTACCACGGAATATAAAAGATCTACCATACACTTAATTTAAAACAGCGCTTTTTAAATGGCTACTGGCAAAAACATTTTACTCTATTGATGAATTTATTGCGTATAGTAATGTATAAAATTCATATTAGTCAAATTTATACTATAAATATTTTATTACCATGACATTACATTACTTAACTATTTTCTTATTAATTATATTATTAACTGGGACTGCATGTGTATATAGTAAACTCATTGCGAATTGCGAATCTTATCTTAGTTTAAGTTAATGTATCTTAGTAATTAATTATTTTAAGGTAGTCTAACGTAGTACACATTTACTGTTTTATAATGACCCATTTTGCATGCTGGCAAAAAACAGCTAAAAGGATAGGACTTTTATAACTCTATAACACCTATGTAAAACCCTTTTTATATGCAAATAAATGAATTATGAATTAAAGACAGGCAACTACGGAACCTTACACTGCACGAGGCCCGACACGCACTAGTTTTATAAAAAAATACGGAAAATCAGTAATGTGTGGATGGAGAATTATAGATAGACAGGTAGTAGAACAAATAGTTATAAAAGAGTAAAAAGAACGCTTGCGACTAATAAAATTAATGGCGTTATTGATACTTTAACTAAAATGGCGTTACAATTCGTTTGTCTTTATGTATCACTCCGACATTACACAATCAAATTTTAACTGTTGGAGTTCGACATTTCTGTTCGTAAGAAAGGAACAAATCATATTTTTATTATTTTATGAATAAGGGGGATATAATAACTAAATAATCTAAAAAATAATTGAAACTAAGTATCAAATAAAACGCGTCACTCCAGGTGCAAAGGTGCCCATTACGCTAGCCGCATTGCCGCGCTGAACCAGAAATGACAGTATAATTGGACAAAAGTAATTTATGGTAGAACCCATGGCCGTCGGGGCGGAAAGGTTCTCGAGTGGCGACGACATACCGGAAGGCGCAGCGTAGGTAGACCCCCGACAAGGTGGACTGATGACCTGGTAAAGGTCGCGGGAGTCCGCTGGATGCGGGTGGCGCAGGACCGGTCATTGTGGCAGGCCTATGTCCATCAGTGGACGTCTTTCGGCTGAGACCAAACACTTTCCCAAACGGTTTCTCTTGTGCAGTTTAAGCTGGGTCCACATTCGTATCATTTTCCCGATCACTATCACGCGTATCGTATTGAGCTCGCGTATCCTAAGTATGGACGACGCTCACTTTGGGCACAAATTATCACTAGCATTGTTGCGTGAAAAAATTCGTCCTTAGTAACCGTAGCGTAGCAGCGTATCGTATCAAAAAGCCGTATCATTAAGTGTGGACGACAAACAAACGAAACGAAAACGGAACAAACCTAACCTAACCAATTCTACACAATTACCTTTTACTCAATGTTTACTCATATCCGAAAAGTTAACGGTTTCTGAGAAAAAAAGTTCGATGAAATGAAAATTCGGCGAAACAATGCATTCGATGAAAGGTTTGTCGGTAAAATAAGGGACTCCCTCGCCAGAGCTCCCGAATGGCCCTGTGTTGGGAGTGAGGGTGTAGCTGTCGACACAACGTGTCTGAGAGTCAACATCCCACATGAGTCCTCTGACGTCAGAAGCGTCCATAGGCTATGGTGTTCAATCGGACAGACGGTTTGTTTTACACAAATAAATACATATACAACTTATTAGAAAACGATTTTAAACATTAAGTACACGTTTACAAGACCCCTCTAGTCTAGTCTAGGAAGTGATCCGTTCGCTTTTACATTTGTTATATCGAAGTAGGTATTATTCTAGTGATTGTATCGTTCTAGTTGTGGGACAGTCTGCACCACCACACGTAAAACAAAATTTTAAACTATTTTGTTGGTTATTTTGTATGTAGTTTTTATTTCTTCTAGAACTTATACTCGTAGACGGATAAATGTAAAAGCTCAAAAGCATCCAGTTATACGTCAGATTAAATTCCCAAGATTCTCATAATACAAAAAATACCGCCATATTTCCTATTATCCCAAATAAGTACGAGAAGATATAAAGTTCGTAGACGTCTTAATAACAAAGGAGCGAGTTGGCAGTTCACGAGTTGTTAGGATAGTTCGAGTGAACCTCGACATGACAGCACATCACTACGCTAGTGTTGCGCTACGGTCGACACCGGATATCGATGTTCCCAGAGGTATCGGCACCTGAGTTGGAGGTCACGCACACAAAACAATGTCGTGTAATGACAGCGGGATTTTGAAATTAGTGTTCTGTTTTCTTACATCGTGTTAAAGATAACAAATCACAGGGATCCTGTCGTTTTAGCAAATTAATTTTGGCTAAACTTCATTTCCCAAACAAATTTTAGCAAATATTTTGTTTGCCAATGCAAACTTTGGCACAATTTTAATACGAATATTTTCATTACGTCAAATTTTCAGTTAGCAAAATATTATTACGAAAAATTACATTATGGCATTTGGTCTTTTAGCAAATGCTTTAATAAGACAAAAAAACATTAGACAATAAACATTTAGTCAAGTTAATGTTATGGCAAACTATAAATAGACAAAAATCACATTTGTTTGGGTCATTTGCACGGTCCCTTGAATGAAAAATGATATAACGATCATTTTATATAATAATATTTAGATACATTAAGTATAATGCATATTTCCTATATTGAACACTGGTTATAATGCTTAATTCGTCTAATGTACAGTTGAAGTAATCATAATTATTTGATATGCTGTATCAACTAGGTTAGGTAGGTCGGTAGGCAAGGGCGTTAAATAAGGTTAGGGCAGCCCAAAAAGGGGGACGGGGGCTCCCGCAGTAAAAAAACACGACACACTGGCGGACAACGTTAGGGTTAGCTTGTGTCCCTTAGAGCGGAAATAGGCATACCGCGAAGCGGGGAGACGTCGACACGCTGGCGGTTAGGTTAGAATTGCGACCTCTACACAAAACGCAAAAAACGTCTTTTTGCGTTTTTTGGTTTTGGTTGAAACATATTATGCCAACTAACATATTTCACTGAATTAAATTTGGTCAATAATATTGCTTAAACATGAATAGATATGCCAAACATTAGGTTTGCGTAAGAATTATTTGTCAAGAATTATTTGAAAGTTAAATAGAATTTGGCTAACGATTATTTGGCAAATGAGATTCTACGACATTTTTTTTGGGAAGTGGAAATTAGTCAAACATTTTTTGGTAAAACAGGTAACATTATAATATTGCGATTTGTTTTATTACACAGGTAATGTAAATATTACCTGTGCAATTTTTGATTGATGATTTGTCTTGCAACCATAACCTTGTCATAAATCTAGATGAATCACAATGAATATGGAATGACTAGTCTATTAAAGCGTAGCCTTTTTTTTGCAATTAGTACTCTTTGTAGCTGTGTGTGTAATCATTCACGTCAATTCTCCCGGGCGTCGCACGGTTGCCATTTTATCAGTTATCGTTGTGGATAAGGCATCCGTCACTCTCGCACTCGCATACTTGTCAGAGCGTGATGGGCGTCTTTACCACAACGATGAGTGATAAAATGGCAACCATGCTACGCCCACTGCCTACCTATATCTAGTTGGCGGTAAGCAACATGGTAGCTTTAGTGAAGGCTCTCGACGTAACAGCTCATCGTTAGGGATGTGCGATATAAGAGATATCGATATTTACCGTTGAAATAATGGGTCGAATTTGCTGAGGATAGGATGCTATGTTCTCCCAAGTGTGGATAGGCTGATCTATCACTCTTCAGTAGTATCCGTCAAATGAGAAAAGATGCGGACAAGAACTTTAATTGATGAGTCATTTAGGTGTCAAATAAATATGTGTTTTAGCTTTAAAGAGTCCAGTATAAAGTAAGCTCTTAATGGCTCAACAATTAAAGTCCATGATCGTACTTGCTAGTGTTTGAGACATCTAATTTATTTTTTACTTATATATTATACAAAGAGAACGAATATAAAACTATTTACAATAGCGAAAAGAGAAGAATGTAAAGCTAACTTAAAAAATCTCTAAAAAGGGCATCCCCGTGGCATCGTACCAAAGATGCTGGCAGCATTACCTCGCTGAATAGCAATACTAATCCGCTGTACGAGGAAGCTGCCAGCTCTTTGGTCACCTGTAGTGTCGACAAGTCTTTTACTAAGCTCGTTGTATAATTTTCGCACTTGGATTGTTGACTGTTATATCGCAATGCCCATTCATATCAATAGATTGTCGATATGGGCATCGATATATAAATCCTTAATGTTTTCAACACTACCTTACATTACCGCTTCTCGATGGATCTCTTGCCTTACACTCCTCACGCAACGCGCCTTGGATTCACGAGTCATCTCGAGTACTTCCCAGTGACAGTTTGAAGGATACCTCCAAGTTATAATGAGTGTCGCATTTCATTACAGCTACCTGTGGTTTTGTAGCATGAACTCTGTAACGATTACATAAGAACTAGTTTTGAATAACATAGGATATACAGGCAGTTTCGAGATCGCGTGTTTCGAGTTGGCGCTGAGTCGGGATATGTCGTGGGTATAAAAGATGCTGCGAATTAAGATCGACAGGAATGATGGAGATTTTATTTAGAACTTTTGTTGGGAAAAGGCGTTGGGTAGTCGAATTATATTTGGGACACGTTTTCCATCGAATAGATATCGTACTATTTCTGGTTGATATCACTTTTTTAATACTTTATCTATTACTATATCTATAGGTACAGTCGAGGTCAAAGATACGTTTACACTTTTGCACTTTATTACAAGGCAATAACGTGCAAAAGTGTAAACGTATCTTTGACCTCGACTGTACATTATAAAGAGGTAATGTTGTAGCTTTGTAAGTTTGTATGTAGGGCGTGGTAAACTGCGAAACCACTCATCAATTACAAAATAAATTTCACCCCCGTGTAGCATGGACTGTCTTGATGGACAGATGCTATAGCTATCCTGTAAAGATGTTTGGATGTTTTGAAATCACGAGAAAACTATTGAATGGACTATTAGGAATGGATTAATAAATATGATACTTTTTATCCCAATAATCGTCGCGCATGCTTGTCAGAACGTGACAAGTGTTCATTTCCACAGCGACAAGTGATAAAATCGCAATTTTTTTTTATTAGGCTCACGTTTATGGAATAATACAAATTATGCAATACGTCAGATTTGAAAATATGTGTGCACAGACAGAATAATTTGACATACAATATATTTATTTTCAGAGGAAACCGTACAATTTTAGTCGGCGGGTGTTAAACTATTTAATAATTTAATATGACAGTGACATAATGGGATGGATATATATAATTATTGAGTGTCATAAAATATTTTTCTAATACTGTTCACGATAAATATATCCAGAGAAGAATGCATCACAACAGAGTTATTATATACTCCAACATCATACTCGTGCACATCGAAATAATATCGCGTCGTTCATTATTTTGTTACAATATAACAAAGCCTTTGAAGGTTTGGAAGGTGCATAACCTTCGTTGTTATGTAGGTACGTAATACTAGCTTTTGCTGAATATCAGATTTCACTGATAACAGTGTGGTTGATTGTCTACAAGACTGAAGGATTCGGAGGGTTGTTACAAAATCAATCGAAACCCAGGGCTATATGTTGTTTTTTTTTTTCCTTTTTTAGGGTTGCGTAGTCAACAAGGAAACCTTATAGTTTCGCCAAGTCCGTCTGTCCGTCTTCGGCTTAGCTCAGTGACCCTTACTACTGAAAACTGTAATTCGGCATGAGTATATAAATCAATAATGCCAACAAAATGGTAGAATAAATTATTTAAGAGTCCGCAGTAAGCTTCCCATACAAGCGGAGTTTCGTTCTCATTTTAAAACTACGTGTTTGATTGTGACGAAACTTTGTATATACAATGACATGAGGTATATCTATGTCTGTAATAAGTTTATAATGGTTCCAGTTTATAAAACGAACGAAATACAGCAAAAACAAGTTTTGTATGAAAAACTTAAATTCGCTGTATTTTTTTTATATGGTATGGTATATGGTATCTGAAGCTACATAAACTAATTACAGACCTGGATATACCTCATGTCATTGTACATGCAAAGTTCCGTTACAATCCAACACGTAGTTTTAAAATGAGAGCGTAACTACGTTTTTATGGAGAATCGAGCTTACTGCGGACTCTTAAAAAAAAAATAGGGTCCATACAGGTAAAGTGGGGATGTATTTTTTTCTTGGTAATTCCATGGTGTGGGGTATCGTTGGACAGCCTGTTTAAAAATATTATGCGTTTCCCAACACCATTTTTCAACTCAGTGGTCCATTTGTGTGATATTAGCCGATAGGAGGTGGGGACAATTGACTGGGAATGTGAAAAAAATCGTGTCAGTAGTACATATAATGAATTTAAAAGGAAAGCTATCATGTACTTGAAAAGGCCAACTTTCGTACGAATTTGGCCGACGCAATAGCACCATTTACTTGGCGCGTGCGTGTCGATGTAACAAAGGACGATGGACATATCGAACATGTATGTAACAAAATTAATCGATTTGTGTATGTCATGAACAGATTTCGCGCAACGGCCGATCAAAAAACAGCATTGATTGAGCAGCAAATATCACGGCTACGTGGAATCAGTGCTTCGGTATGGACTGATTGTGTGGGGAAATGAGGTTGATGTTCGAAGGGCCTTCATCTGCCAATAAAATGTATTCGTGCTATATGTGGAGTGCGCTGCGAGTGATTTCTTGTAAACCTATAAATATCTCCCTCTACCCTGTCCCTGTTTGAAGTCTCTTTAAACTAAAAAACTTGTTTAGGACAGCCAAGGAGGTATTTCCTAGAAACACTAGGCACACAAACAGGCTTATAGTACTTAAACAGCAAAGAACTGCTGCCTTCAAGAAAAACTGTTACTACATGACTGTCACCATATACAATAAGCTACCACGGAATATAAAAGATCTACCATACACTTAATTTAAAACAGCGCTTTTTAAATGGCTACTGGCAAAAACATTTTACTCTATTGATGAATTTATTGCGTATAGTAATGTATAAAATTCATATTAGTCAAATTTATACTATAAATATTTTATTACCATGACATTACATTACTTAACTATTTTCTTATTAATTATATTATTAACTGGGACTGCATGTGTATATAGTAAACTCATTGCGAATTGCGAATCTTATCTTAGTTTAAGTTAATGTATCTTAGTAATTAATTATTTTAAGGTAGTCTAACGTAGTACACATTTACTGTTTTATAATGACCCATTTTGCATGCTGGCAAAAAACAGCTAAAAGGATAGGACTTTTATAACTCTATAACACCTATGTAAAACCCTTTTTATATGCAAATAAATGAATTATGAATTAAAGACAGGCAACTACGGAACCTTACACTGCACGAGGCCCGACACGCACTAGTTTTATAAAAAAATACGGAAAATCAGTAATGTGTGGATGGAGAATTATAGATAGACAGGTAGTAGAACAAATAGTTATAAAAGAGTAAAAAGAACGCTTGCGACTAATAAAATTAATGGCGTTATTGATACTTTAACTAAAATGGCGTTACAATTCGTTTGTCTTTATGTATCACTCCGACATTACACAATCAAATTTTAACTGTTGGAGTTCGACATTTCTGTTCGTAAGAAAGGAACAAATCATATTTTTATTATTTTATGAATAAGGGGGATATAATAACTAAATAATCTAAAAAATAATTGAAACTAAGTATCAAATAAAACGCGTCACTCCAGGTGCAAAGGTGCCCATTACGCTAGCCGCATTGCCGCGCTGAACCAGAAATGACAGTATAATTGGACAAAAGTAATTTATGGTAGAACCCATGGCCGTCGGGGCGGAAAGGTTCTCGAGTGGCGACGACATACCGGAAGGCGCAGCGTAGGTAGACCCCCGACAAGGTGGACTGATGACCTGGTAAAGGTCGCGGGAGTCCGCTGGATGCGGGTGGCGCAGGACCGGTCATTGTGGCAGGCCTATGTCCATCAGTGGACGTCTTTCGGCTGAGACCAAACACTTTCCCAAACGGTTTCTCTTGTGCAGTTTAAGCTGGGTCCACATTCGTATCATTTTCCCGATCACTATCACGCGTATCGTATTGAGCTCGCGTATCCTAAGTATGGACGACGCTCACTTTGGGCACAAATTATCACTAGCATTGTTGCGTGAAAAAATTCGTCCTTAGTAACCGTAGCGTAGCAGCGTATCGTATCAAAAAGCCGTATCATTAAGTGTGGACGACAAACAAACGAAACGAAAACGGAACAAACCTAACCTAACCAATTCTACACAATTACCTTTTACTCAATGTTTACTCATATCCGAAAAGTTAACGGTTTCTGAGAAAAAAAGTTCGATGAAATGAAAATTCGGCGAAACAATGCATTCGATGAAAGGTTTGTCGGTAAAATAAGGGACTCCCTCGCCAGAGCTCCCGAATGGCCCTGTGTTGGGAGTGAGGGTGTAGCTGTCGACACAACGTGTCTGAGAGTCAACATCCCACATGAGTCCTCTGACGTCAGAAGCGTCCATAGGCTATGGTGTTCAATCGGACAGACGGTTTGTTTTACACAAATAAATACATATACAACTTATTAGAAAACGATTTTAAACATTAAGTACACGTTTACAAGACCCCTCTAGTCTAGTCTAGGAAGTGATCCGTTCGCTTTTACATTTGTTATATCGAAGTAGGTATTATTCTAGTGATTGTATCGTTCTAGTTGTGGGACAGTCTGCACCACCACACGTAAAACAAAAATGCCGTAACACGGAATGAATCACATTTCAAATCGAAATCAACCCGATGAAGGGTTAAATCGGACGCATCTCGCCTCCCCATTCTCGCTGTCACAATGTGTCGAACGGGCTTCGACAGCTCCTCGTCGCCATTTTGGTGGGACGAGGGAGGGGGGGGGGGGGGACCGGCCAATATTGATGGGGCTATTGTACCCCCCGTTTTAACTAGATGCACTTTGTTCGAGCCCGACGTTCCGATTTTGCTGACGCGTGATGTGTTTCTCTTTCCCACCAACTTTATCTGACCTACGCCCCCTCTTGACGCTTCACAAATCAACTGCGTCCAGGGGACCTCGTAAGGCTTATTGCGGTCCAACGAATACTGGACGTGTCAAACGTGTTAGCTATTTTTTACTCGCGTACGACTTCGCCTTATGCACTGGGAGGAAGGTTGAATTTTGTGCGGATGCGTGGTCCTTGTGAGTTGGTACGGCTATTATTTCGTGACTATTGAGAATGAGCTGTCGACGGTGACATATTGTAGGCTTTTCACTGTTCAGTTGCAAATTGAACTCAGCAAATGCAGTGAACTGAACATTTAATCCTGCTGGTATTAATCACTGGATGACGGATTAATTTGTTCGCTAAGTCATTTCCGCGACTTTTCGATGTGTGCGCCGAGTACAAATTACTGAATTTCGCTCACATGATGTATTAATTATGGATCGTAAATACGTTTTCATTAAGGTAACGGCGCCTATTACCGTGGTATTAAGGTAGTTTTCAAATGATTATAAAAAATGATGGGTATGAAAGCTCCTTAACATCCTAGTTTTTTATTTTTATTTAAGGGTGTTTATTGAACTTTCAGAATCGTAACTTTTTGAACCAATTTTAGTTTATTATATTTGATAAAATAATTATTGAAAACAGGAAAGGAGATTCTTCTATTACCGAGGTAATGGATAGGATGTGATTCTATTACCGCGAATTTAGCTTTTATTACCGAGGGTACAAAAAGCAGCAATTTTCTACCATCGGTAATAGTAACCTAATACACAATTCGGTACCCAATATCGAGGATTAAAATAATATTTCTGACTTTGGTAATAACATAAAAATAGGAGAGACCTTTGCCCATCAGTGGGACACCAAACTGGCAGGGGTGTAGGCGTATGTGTATATAAAAAAAAAACATAAATCTACAAATGATGTCAACTGATTATAAGAATAACTACTACTTACATACATAGCAGGTAAAGCCTACCTTTTATTAAATCACTGTTACATTACATATAGTATGGATTCGGTATTTTGTATACAAAGAAAAAAAAAATGTAAAAAGTTTTATCGAATTTAACCAAGCCTATGTCTAATACTTTTCGAACAATTTAGTATTCTGGGCCAGACTCTAATTAAATAGTTAAAGGGGAGTTTCGTAACATTCTGTATGTGTAATATTATGGTGTCTTTATTTGATTTTAAAATTTTGCTGTGATATGTTATTATCTCCGTTCACCATATATCTTAATAATGCGTTCTAGAGATATTTTCAATTGTAATTGTACGAATGGAACCCTAGATGTGATTTATTTTAATAGAAGACTAAAATATCACTCGGTAATAGATACTTATTGTTAACCTATTACCGACCCAAACAAATATTGAATGGGTCGGTAAAAGATTCCTTTAGTTACTATTACCGAGTGGTATGGGATCATACCATCGGTAATAGACTTAATTTGGAATTTTGTAAAAACTAATTCCGACCCATAGAAACTTTAGGATATAATTGTATTTTCATTACAAATCAAACATATATATTACAAGCTTGGTATAAAACCAAAATCACATAACTGGTGAGTAAATATAGTTAATTATTACAATATTTAAACGACATGACAAAATAAGGGTTTCCATAGAAACTGCAGATTCAGTACTAAAGTTTTGGTTAAAAATTAAGGGTTTGTTGAATACTTTCCATACCACGGAAATAGTTCTTTAATAGCGTCAATAGATCAAGATTCGAATAACTGTAAGAGATTATATAATCGATAACATATTAAAAAGATAAAGTATAAAGAAGCAAATCGCCGACTTAACTATTACCGTGGGATGCCACGGTATTAGTTACCCCAACTAAAAATGGCGTCTATCACCGCTGTATTTTATATTCTATTTTAAATGCATTTCGAGGCCAAAAAATATATAAAGAGTACGCACAAGTCGCGCAGAAAACTATAAATAATCATTTAAAATCCATAGCATTAGTTCAATTGTCATAGCTATTACGTGAAATAATAAATAAGATTCAGGTATACTTACCAGTGACGCCACGCGTTTGTATGACGCGACCTCTTCCTACGCCGCCGTCGCAGAAACTGACGAATTGCGAGCTTGTTATTTCATCCACACACATTTGCGTAAACAGAACCGTTAGTCAACTAAATTAGGCTTAATTTGTGTAAAATATGTTTTATTGTAAATCGAACGGTTTGCTTTCAAAATGCGTATTTTGAAATGCCGCGGTAATGGTAGACGAATTTGATATCCCCGGTAATAGGCGCCGTTACCTTACTTATATAAATGTATACCCGTGCGATTGAATAACTTTTAATGGAACAGACATTAATGGTATATTCTTAGAATATTTTGAGACTAAAAAGTAAAATGTGCTCTCATATTCCAAAAACCGGCCAAGAGCGTGTCGGGCCACGCTCAGTGTAGGGTTCCGTAGCCCGTTCCGTAGCCCGTTCCGTGAACCGAATGTATGAGCAAGAGAGTTCAAATTCCCAAGTCAAATCGACCATGTATTATAGACAGACACAATACGAGCAATACTTGGCGAACAATTTTATTATTAGATAACGAACGACCAAAGACAACTAAGACAATTCGGGGCACGACAAATTTTCAACCTAATGTATGGGCGCACCTGTTCCGACCCCATTAAATCAGGAAAAATCTTAACAGCGCCAAGTACAATGTGAGCGGTTTTTTCGTATTTTGTATTTTTTTTCAAAAACTATTCAACCTATCAAGTTCAAAATAATTTACCTAGAAAGTTTTTATAAAGTTCTACTTTTGAGATTTTTTTTCATATTTTTAAAACTTATGGTTCAAAAGTTAGAGGGGGGGGTTTACACATTTTTTTTACTTCTGGAGCGACTATCTCCGAAAATATAAACATGATCAAAAAATGATTTTAGCAAACCCCTATTCATTTTTAAATACCTATCCAACAATATATCACACGTTAGGGTTGAAATGAAAAAAAAACAATCCCCACGTTACGCATAGGGAAGGTATCCCAATTTTTTTTTTACTTTTTATTTTACCACCACTTTGTCGGCGTCATTGATATACATATTAGTACCAAATTTCAGCTTTCTAGTGCTAACGGTTACTGAGATTATCCGCGGACGGACGGACAGACAAAGCGAAACTATAAGGGTTCCTAGTCGACTACGGAACCCTAAAAACGGGTAGGCTGTTTTGGGAATATGAATCCATGTGACGACCGCTTTAGCCTATAGGAAGTTGGTAGTGAACCTGCCTACGAAGCAAGAGGTCCTGGCCCAGGAATGTGATGAGCACGAATATTTTGTTCCTGATTCATGGATGTTTTCTACGTATTTAAGTATTTATTTATCTATATAAGTATGTTCATCGTCGTCTAGTACCCATAGTACAAACATTGCTTAGTTTGGACTAGGTCGGTTTGTGTAAGATTGTACCGTAATATTTATTATTTATTAAAATGTTTGTACGTCTGTACACCACTCCTCTATCTCGCACAGCTCTGACACCTGACGGATACTCAGCCTAAGTTTGAGTTGTAATACTTGTTATTATTATCTGTGCAAATCCAATGAGGAATGATAATTATTTAATAAAACTCCCATCATCAATCAATCCTTGAGTTTTGCCGATCACCCACTCGCTTTTACGGCCAAGTGCAAAAATATGTACTTATCGATTTAATCCTCTCTTTATATGTACCGATACCTTAATCCGCTAACATAAGAGCGACATGGGACGTATTTGTGAGTAAGTTGTATGCACCATATTTTTTTACACTTGATTTTACTTCAGGCAAGAAAAACGGGCGCAGGCAAGGAGACCTGCAGATGTCTATCCGGTGGCCAAAACCCGATTGGCCTTGAGAGCATTAAACTCAAACCCAAACTCAAATATTTACTCGTATTCGTGAGCAAAGCAACAGATAATAAAAGAAATAATATAAAAAAAACAGTTTTGGCTTTGTCACGAAATCATGTTGCTACTTGCTACCCTTACAGCCCGCGCTGAGTTATAACCACAAAGTTCGAAAGTCGAAGTTCGGGTATTTCCATCTTTATCGCACTTACAATACTCGAGTGACAGGGATGCATGTATACGAACTTCGAGTTTCGATTTTCGTGTTAGCGTCCCTGGTCTTCCGCAGGGTCCATTCGGTGACAGCACGGTAAGTAACAGCGACAGATGCACAAATGACATACAAGCGATGAAATATAAAAAACATTATGTAACCTCGTATAGCCACGACCCTTAGTCATGAGGATGCGACGAAGAATAAGATTACTTGAGGCCACTTTTGCGGCAAGCAGCGTGGGTTCGGCGAGGTATCAGTAAGCTGTCAGTGTCAACTGTCAGTAGAGTCGGTACAGATTCTTTACTACGCACCTAAAAATCAGTGCTTCCCGCAGGTCGATTACGTAACGCATTTTAATGATCTAAATGTCGCTCTTTTATGGGATAATTAAAATTGATTCGCGCATTCATATTTCGCTGCGCAAAGGCGGAAGTTAGCCTTAGATACATTCATCAATCTTTGTAAAAAAAAAATGACATTTGTATTTTTAAAACTTAAAATTCCTGAGCTTAAATTTTTTTGGGGATTGTATCCTACATTCACTGTGAATTGGGGCAGTTAACTTTTTCTGTCGCTTGATACCATGGCTACGTGTCCGGGGTAACTTCTTATTTTATTCGCTATGGGTAAAATCTCGTATCGTAATGCTGGGCTGTAGGCTCATATAGTCTGTATTCATGCACTGATATCAGTATCTGGACCACTCAAAAGCAAAAAAAAGGCACACCCTCCGGTAGAAATTGTACACAAACGGTACCGTTTTTATTTGCTCGTGAGTGACTCAGATTATGATTCAGTGACTAAAGCTCCGCTCCGTGTCTGACTGGCCTAAATGTCATCGAAATGATTGGCAATATTTCCGAGAATCCATTTACAAACAAATATGCAAATCCAGCTCGTTCAACGTGCTAGAATAAATCCAATTCTACGATATAATGGATCAGCAGGATATTTTTTTGCGTATTTGCCCGTAACGCGCGTTAAGCCCACATAACTGTGTAGTTAATAACTGCAACTTAGAAAAGTTGAAACTCCCCCGACATTTTCATTTCAGTCCAATATCTCAAAAACGGCTGAACAGATTTTCATGAAACATGGCTAAGAACACTCGGGATAAAATTATCTATGACCAAAAAAAACTTAACGAAAATCGGTGTTTGGAAGCTACGATACCACAGACAGATACACAGATATAGTTTTGTTTGTGGTCCGAACAAAGGCTATTCAAGACGCGCGCGTACCAAATTTGCAAAAAAAAATAGCGCCACATAAATATAGCTTTGGTTTGGACCGCAAACAAAGGCATTCATGAGCTCAGTACAATGGCCATTCATTTTTTATTTATTTATTTATTTATTTATAGACACGAAAAGAAATAACAAAAAATGTAACATTACAGGAAAAATCCCAAGTCATTACAATTTTTTTTTAAAAACAAAGCACAATTCGCATAATAAAGTCATGTGTATATTAGACACATATTAAAAATTAAAAAATAACACTAAATACTACATAAGCATCTCACACAACTTCAAGCACTCTCTTTCAACAACCGTCCAGCCATCCGCAAACAGATCGCAGGAAAGTTGCTTCGCGTTTAGTTTATTGAGCGCATGCAGGGAGCGGCAAACAGGAGAGTTACGATGCGCGACCGTACGAGAGAAAGGGACAGCGAAGAGCCGCAGCCGATCTGCTCGAAAACGCACACGTCCATCGGGTACAAAGAGGCGACAGGCCTCACTGAGCAAGCTGGGACAATCGAGACGACCACGCAATATGCGAAGAGTTGTGATCAACTGGTCAAACAATCTGCGCGTTGCCAGCGAGTTATATCCGAGGGTGCCCTGCAGATAAGCAGTAGGGTAAATCAGGGGGTAATAACCGTACAACTTTTTAAAAAGATAGCGCAGGAAGCACTTTTGTACTTTTTCAAGCATTAGTGCATAGGTCGACTCGTGCGGATTCCAAACGCACGAACTAGCCTCTAGTTTGGATCTTACAAGCGCCGAATAGAGTAACTTGATGACACCTACATGTGTGAAGTCTTTGCAGTTACGGAAAACAAAACCCAGACGCTTAAAACCTTCACCAACTAGAGAGCGCATATGGCTATGAAACGTAAGTTCATGATCGAACACCACGCCGAGATCTTTTATGGAATAAGTTCGAGAGAGAGGTATTTTATCAATAAAATAACTAGCGAGTACACCCTGCTTTGATCGAGTGAAACTCATAATGTAACACTTGGAAGCGTTAAGATACAGGCGATTTTCAACACTCCACCGGTGGATCGCATCCAAGTTACACTGCATATTCCGGCAATCTGCTGGAGTCTTGATATCCACTACTACTTTGATATCATCGGCGTACAGTAAGGATCTACCAGTAGGGAGACATCTGGAAAGGTCGTTCACCATTATCGTGAAAAGAAAGGGGCCAAGAATGGAACCCTGACTTACACCGGACTTTGTATGGTAAGGATCCGAATCAAAACATCCAAGTCGAACGAATTGCATGCGATCTTTCAGGTAACTGGAAAACAATCGCAAGAGTGGAGGAGCAAATCCTATTGAGGAAAGTTTCTGCAATAGGACATCATTATCGACCTGATCAAACGCTTTACTGAAATCAAGGTACACTACGTCAACTTGGCCTCCCTCATCTAATTTCTTTGAGACGTGGTTCACCAGTGAAAGAAGATTGGTATTAACAGAGCGGCCCCTCCTGAACCCGTGTTGTGCATCGTCCAAGTAAGGGTCGACCTGCTTATATAACTTCGAATGCAGAACACTCTCAAACACCTTGGCTAAAGAATTTAAAATAGCAATAGGACGGTAGTTAACCGCTTGAGATTTATCGCCAGATTTAAAGATTGGGGTTACTCTTGTGGTTTTCCAATAATCGGGGTAGGTGCCTGTTTTGAGAGCAAGATTAAATATATGTGCTAGGGGAGACAAAAGTTGGGATCTAAAAGCTTTGATTATGAAAGGAGGGACATTGTCCGGACCGACAGAGGATTTTGGTTTTAATTTATCAATCCCGCTACCAACTTCATGGAGTGCAAAACTTGAAATGCCAATTAAATGATCGCTGGCAGCCAAGCCCGCCCGTTCAGCACATAACTTAGGCGCGGTTGGAAGGAACACGCTGCTGAAATAGTTCGCAAAAGCTCCTGACGCTGCTAGTCCATTAAAGGTTTGGCCCTTAAAAGTAATATTGGGTTCAAAACCACCTTTCGTCCGCAAGTCAGAGATATGCTTCCAAAAAGATTTGGGGTTGGTTTTGATGTCCCGCTGGATAGTATCAATGTGGGCAGCATACGCGCTCGCAACTCTAACTTTAATGCTTGCCCGTAGTTGACTAAAGCGAATGTAGATATCTGGATCACGAGAAGCTTTCCACTGCTTATGCAAGTCAGCCTTGACTTTTAAATCTTTGATAACGTCCATTGGAAACCAAGTTGGGTACATTCTAGTGACTTTCACACTACGCTTCTTCTTTGGAACACAATTATCAAAACAGCTATACAGTAGGGAGTAAAGTCGCTTGACTGCCCCGTTCACGCAATTCGCAGCCAGAACGAGGCTCCAATCTACCTCAGAAATAAAGTCATACAGGGAAGGAAAGTCAGCTTTACCGAAATCCCAGTCTATGGCCGGGTCAATGTTGCTAGGATCAACCACCACAGCCTTCCCGGGACGATCCGGAGTAACCATTATATCCAGCGGAGGATGGTATACATCTGCGCGTTCCACTAAGCCTTCGCACGCTGCACATACTCTGACTGCACCCGTGTACTCTGATACTAACACAACATCTAACTTACTTCCCTTATCATTCATAATGTCATTATGCTCAGATAGCTTACAAAATGTCAAAAAGTAATTAAGGTAATTATTTACATTCAAACTAGCACTATTTAAGTTTAGGTCACCTAGTATTACAAAATTGGGATTTCGCATAACTTCACAATTATCCTCGACTTTGCAGAACCACGTCATGTAGTCTGAGTCAACGGCACTGGGCTTGAGATATACCAAGCAAACGAACAGCTCACAACCGTCGTACGTAACGGACGCCCACAGGTCTTCACCGCTCAGTGTTTCCAAATCTAACCGCCGACGCAGAGTGATACCAGGTCTCGCCGTTAGAAGCACGCCACCGCCTCTAGCGCCCCGGTCACGTCTGAGCATCGTCCAACCGTGAGGCAACACCTCAGGGTCGCTGATTGACGAGTCCAGGTTGGTCTCGGTTACAGCAATGAGGTCTACTTGGAGAAGCGCAGCGTTGTGTCGCCAGAATTTCAGCTTGGTCTTTAAGCCGCGAACATTTTGATATACTATACGCAGTGTGGAGGCGCTACAACCACTACTGTAACTGCGCGAGCGCTGCCTCGTCACCCTTCTGATTCGATCTCCGGCCGGAAGCGGGGTGGCGGTGAACTCGGTTTGCGCCCCCGGCGGATCGCTGAAACCACTCGCTGACTCGAGTCCCGACTGGCCAAGCTTCAGCAGACATGAAGAGTTCATAAAGGCTTAGTAGCATGAGCTTAGTTTAGAAAATTTCAACTATACACAGACAGACAAGTTAAATTTATAACAGCCCTCTCTTTGCGTCGGGGGGTTAAAAATTATACAGTGTCTTTCTTATTTTCATGTTCGCTTCGCAAAACTTAAACGATTTAAAATGTACAAAACGGAGCGTGCCGTTGTAATCATGGTCAAAGAAAAACCGCCAAACGAATTGTACCTATCATGTCTTACAACGTATTGCTGAAATCGCATCAAAGCGCACGCAGCTGGTATTCACGCCACCAACGTTTGCCCTGCTAAAAAAGTTGCCTCAGTCTTTTATTCAGAGCTTTTCCATTGTGTATAAACAGTGCAAAAGCCCTGAATTGCCATTTAGCTGTATTTGATTTAACAGCATTCCCAGATTTCATTACGAGCCGGCTCGAAGTGAAAGAAATTAATTTAGCGTGAGTACATTACAGAGTTTGTAATCTTCTGTTTTCTTTACAGTGGGTCCAGTGGGGTGCCAGTGTAAGCGTCATTTTTTTCATTACAAGCTTTTATTTAACTAACTCTGTTCGTAAATAAGTATGTAAGTTGTCCTTAAAAATTTTGTAACCCATTTTTCAGCCAACTGCCGGTTGATAGAATTGAAATTTGGCGACAACGCCATATTATAAGTACCAATGAGCTGATCTGATAATAGAGAAAAAAGTTGGTAACCATAGCAACTCCTAAACTGGAACTATATCAACGAGTAGTTTATTAACTGTGCATAAAATAACCAGACTACACTATTATACTATATACTAAAAATATCAATGTCTTTGCTACTTTAAGGGCACTCTTGAACTCTTCATCTGAAAAAAAAACGTTGAAACTAGAAGTAACTGTCTGTTGTGACGTCATTCGTGGCAAATAAATATAAGTGAAAGGTATTTTGCGTCAGAATGAGTTCGCGCGAAGTGATCATTATTGTCATCAGTCCTACCTTCTATAGCCACCCGAAATCTTCATCTTCAATGGAATTTGTATAATTTAAAATTGGAATAGACTTGCATTTGTTTATTTTCTATTCCCGTTGGACCAAGTTTCATTGCCATATAATTTTATATAAAAGTTACTGCTGTGCAAAATTGCCTTCTCTCCTGTATGTTGAATTAAATTAACCTCCTAATTCCGCTATACCAGGCGCCCCACCCTCCCAACATTCCCTTCAGCATAAACGGTATTTTTCTCCGTTTTATTACAGTTTGCTTTTAGGCACGATTTTATAGGCCCGCCCGTGGGCAATTATGTTCGCGGCCCGCTGCGGAGCAGCCCCTATCTTATCCTATCTTATCTTACCAGTGGAATACAAAGTAGCGCATTGTATCACAATTTAACATTGACGACCGGCAATTAATACCTATGGACTACTTTAGGATAAAAGGCCGTTTTTGTCTATTTGTGAGAAAGGGACGAAGCATATTTTAGTTAATAGGCATTTGTTTAGTTTTATATATAACGGTATAAGAATAATAAAATTATCTGTAACCCTTTCAGTACAGAGGAGCCATACTGTTGCCACCATAAGGGATGGAAAGGCTCCGCAGCTAAATTTAGAAGTGGTCTTAAAATGGCTGACGATAAACAAGCTACTTTATTTGGGCTGTGAATGGTTTATTTGACTGACAACTGGTTTAGCCTAGTGTAGTGACCCTGCCTGCGAAGCTAAGGGTCCCGGGTTCGAATCCCGGTAAGGGCATTTATTTGATGAGCACGAATATATGTTCCTGACCGATACAATACAATACAATACAAATACTCTTTATTGCACACCTCACACAAACAAAGCAGTTAAAAAGAAAAAACAATACAATAACATGTAGGTAGTAGGATGTTTTCTATGTATTTAAGTATATATTTATGTATATAAGTATGTTTATCGTCGTCTAGTACCCATAGTGAGCTTTGCTTAGTTTGGGACTAGGTCGATTTATGTAAGATTGTCCGCAGATATTTTTTATTCATTATTTGTCGCAACCTCATACTAACTCAGTTGATGACAAGGACAACAAATGATATATATCTTTCTATCACACTAATTGAGATTTGTATACTACTAGCTGATGCCCGCGGAAACATATTGAAATTTTCCCGTCGGAATTAGATGTTTTCCCGCTGGAAAAAGTAGCCTATGTCACTCTCCAGCCTCTAAACTATCTCCATACAAAAAATCACATGAATACGACGCTCCGTTGCGACGTGAAAGAAGGACAAACAAACACACACACTTTCGCATTTATAATATTAGTAAGGATGACCTCGCTCAGTCATGGTATTATTAACTATAGCTCCTCTAAACTGTAACCTCTTCATCTTATTTCGTGCAAAACTAGCATTACTGTAGGTACCTAAAAACATCCTATGTCATGAACATCTTGAAACTAGACCGAAGCACTCTATTTTCCATTATTCTGTTTTAAACTCGGCACGAGAATTCTTTTAAGGTCCTTTTGGAGGCAACACAGTCCATTTGCTAGCAACACCAGAACAAATATAACTGATAATGTAATGTGTGATTCTGTGAACGAATAAAATCCGCTTTGTTGGTTTTTCTTCACAATGCCACTCTTCCACAAGCCAACTTAATGTTTCTTTGATGCGAAAACAGTAGGTTTGATATCAGTAAACTGTTAGCTTTCAGTAACGATTCATAAGTAAAACGAGCCTATAATGAATACAATACAAATACTCTTTTTTGCACACCTCACACAAACAAAGCAGTTAAAAAGAAAAACAATACGATAACATGTAGGTAGAGGTAGACAACAGGCGGTCTTATCGCTGAAGAGCGATCTCTTCCAGACAACCTTTGGGTATCGGAGAAAGAGATAAAACTAGATTATGTAGTAGGTGGTGCAGAGATTATAATAAGCCAAAAATCAAAATAATTATATTAATGAACGTACATAAATAGCTCTACAAACATACATACATAATCATACATATATACAAATAACATAAATAAAAATATATAATACATAAACAGTCAATGTCAAATTAATGTAGGTACCGTAGCGAAATATTCATCAGCATAATAATATAAACCCATGTGAAGTCCGCTGGTGAAAGTATTTATATATACCATAATGTTGTACAGAAGATTTTGGCCAATAAGAAAAAAAAACTGCGCGCCTATATTTGACTAAATAAATATTAGGGGACAACCATACACAATTCGAACTAGCCCCATAGTAAGCTCATTAAGGCTTGTGTTATGGGTACTAAACGACGATATATTTAATAGATATAAATACTTATATACATAGAAAAAACCCAAGACTCAAATACAAATATCCATGCTCATCGCAAATATCATGCTTCTACTGGAGAGCGATTTGCAGAAGCGGGGTGATACGAATGCAGAACTACAAGCCCACCCCACTTCCACATGATACTGGCTAGTATACCGACACGTGAGAAATCTGTCAGCTTATATCAAACTACAAAATATCGCATACCGATCCCACCCCGTCAACTCAGGAAGTCACATGCCGAATGGAAAACGCCGCGCCGAAATAAATAAATAAATACCTATCCTACTACATAACACATATCAATCTAGTCCCAAACTAAGCAAAGCTTGTACTATTGGTTCTAGATGACGATACACATACGTATATAAAGAAAAAAACACTTAAATACATAGAAAACATTGACTCAGGACCAAATATTCGTGTTCATCACATAAAGAAATGCCCTTACCAGGATTAGAACCCAGGACTTCTTGCTTCGTAGGCAGGGTCACTACGAACTAGGCAAAAGCGGTCGTCAAATAAAATCAGACTACTTAATATGAATTATAGAACTGCAGTGTTTAAACATAGTTGGCGTAGCTCGTTGGGTTTGTCCATTTGAAGCAATATAAAGCACGACTATAAAACAGGTAAACAGCTCTCGGGAGTAGGTAAATTTTATTTTAGGAACCTCTGCTTTTGACGCTAGACACTTTCAGCCGAAGCTTAATAATTACTTTTCTTATTTTCCGCTTCTAATTCAGAAGCAATTAGCCGGCTGGATATCCGGGCTAATTAGGAGGCGTTCCGAAAGTTTTTTAATTGGACTCTTGGTCGGGTGAGGTTGTAATATACTGGGAGTTAAAACAAAATGTATAGGTTCAGTTTTATTTTTTATGACATGCTTAAATATACTCCATAATGAGATGAAATGAGTAGCAATGTACAAGTTGCAGAACATTCTCAAAATATCAGGAAAGTTTTCTGAAATATCCGAAAAAATAAGTTTTCGTCAGGAAGTTTCCGATGGGATATAAACCTTCCTCTTGAATCACTATCTATTAAAATATACCGCATGAAAATCCGTTGCGTACTTTTAAAGATCTTAACATACATAGGGACAGACAGAGGGAAGCAAGTTTGTTTTTAACCGACTTCAAAAAAAAGGAGGAGGTTCTCAATTCTGTTGATTTATTTTTATTTTTTATTATTATTTTTAATGTTTGTTACCTAACTCTGTCCTTGATGAGCCGATTCGTAATTTTTTTTGTTTGTAACTATAGGTAGTTCCAGGTGGGTCCCATTTTTTTCAAAAATTCAATTGGATGATGGGATCTATGAGGAATTGAGGGAACTCTTCAATTATATTAGGCACGCCTGTAGTGATTTTGGTATTTTCTATTTTAACTCGTGTTTTTACACCCGGTAATCATAAATTTGGTGGAGTGGAGTTGATGATGAAGACCACAGATGACTTATGGAATTCCTCAATTATGTACTTAAAAGTACAAATGTACGTCACAGATTTTGATAAGATTCCGTTGAAATAGCAATTAATGAAGTGCCAAAGGTGATCCTTGTGGAATCGACGGAAGTCCTCAAATATTATCGGGCCACTTACAGCGATTGGGTTTTTTCCCCTAATAATCAACGCATTTGCTCTCGGAAATCAGTTCATGTGGTAAATTGGAAAATAAATGTGGAAATGTTCTCGTGGCTTGGCGGAGTACTAAATTGAAGTCGGTTAAAACTTTGTTTTTAAAGTAAATTATATACTATGTAGTGATGATCATTATTCATAATTATTTGTGGTTAATAAGTATATTAACTCCGAACTGTCCATATTCATAATGTTATTCAACATAAGTATCTCCGTTATTACTATCTATGTTTATATACTTTTAAAACATAACGATTTTTAGCAACATAGGTTAATATCATATTTATTTCTATACATACTAGTGTGATCCGTCGAACCAGATTGCCTGAGACAAATAAATAAATAAATTATACTGGACGTTGCACCGCATGCGAGGGACACCCGCATGTAGGTGCGTAGGTAATCGCCACTTGCAGTAACAAACGCGATTGGAATGAGTAATTTCAAATGATTCTAGTAACTACATCCAGTATGACCTAAAGGCGACTCCCAGGTGACTAGTTATTTGTGAATCATTGATATCTTGAAAATTTACCCATTCCTTTTCCAAAAATAAGTAACTTATACGCGATTTAATAATAATAATAATGTGGCTGTAACATTCTTTCTTACTTTCTTACTTACTGAGAAGAGAGAAACTTTTGTTGGATATCGAAAACATTTAAGCTGGGATTTTGGACATTGTTCGCATTTGGTAAAATTCAATTCCAAGCCAATATTTCTAAATTTCGACTTGATCGTTGCTAGGTCGGAAACAACGGTACCCAGATTGCCTCTTAAGGTTCCATCGTCCAGATACCAGACGTTAAATTTAGATTTTTTATAATTGTGTTCGTCGCTAAACTAAATATTGCTGGCCCGAGTGGATCACCCTGCTGACATTCGACTTCAGTCCCAAATGTTCTCGGTACAAAAGATTAGTCGGGTCTACGTATGATGCTTAATAGTTGTCGGGAATGTTTTGTTTTACTTCTGTCACCAGTGTGTCCCTATTGACTGAATTAAACTGAGTACTTAGTTACTAACCCCCTTATGCATAAAAATGAAAATGCCTCTGCTAAATAAAATGTGCTCTGTCCCATTCTTACGCACACAAATGTCAAAGTGACAGATAAAGAACAAACGAATTTTAACGGCATTTTAGTTAAAATAGGCTTGAAGTACGTTTATGAATACGGCCGTAAATCTTGGATATTTTCCATGTATTTAAGATATATATATTTAATATATCGTCGTCAAGTAGTCACACAAGCCTTATTGAGCTTATGGCGCGAGTTCGATTTGTATAAGATTGACCCCTAATATTTATTTATTTTTGATTCCCTGTGTACCTCCACCTCGAAGCCGCTTTTGTCGAACCCTCGTTAATCTGGACTTATTAAAATTAATCCTCTGAATGGCAGGCGTTTTAGAGACGCTTTGCAGTGACCAGTTTAGTTTTTCAATGGAACTCCGACTAATTCAGACAGATTAGCTTTGAATCGCAAAAATACGACGAATTTTCACTTCCTAAGAGGAATGATTCGTAATAACTGCATTCGTTTTATAGCTTATATATATAAATAGATTTAGGATCGTTTCAATGAGTCGTCGATGACTGCATGAAACAAAATCTTGTGAATTGAATGATGAAAAATCCTCTTTGTTCGAATTTGCCCATGCCACACAGTGCTAGTCCAACGGCAAGTGCTAGATTGTTTACCCTAATGTTTAAAAAACAAAAATATCCCAGATATTTACCCTTTACTCCCGAGATAATTACTCCGCCGAGAGATTACGAAATATAAGTTTTCAATTTGTTTTCAAGATAACTAACTCTATTTCGTCCAGTTCGACTTTATTTCTTACGCCCTCGTAATTGGGTTCCGAAATTTGTTACGGACTTTACGGACTACAAGATACCGCCACGGTAAATATGTTAGGCAGTACCTCAACTAGTGTCTCTTAAGACTTTTTACATTTACTCTCGTCGCCCAGGGGTCTGTAAAGGGGAAAAGAATACGGGGCCGATATGCAATGCTGGACGGACATAATAATAATTTATAAAAAAAAAGTTTTAACCGACTTCAGATCAGTACCCAAATCGCTTCAAGTGTGCTTATACAATTTTAAGAGTTCCTTCGATTTCTCCGTGATCCCATCATCAGATCCTGACCTGATGGCAAGGGGAACATACATATAAAGATTCCGACGAATTGAGAACCTCCTCCTTCTTTGAAATCGGTAAAAAAAGCTACGGAGACCAGCATAGGTTAGTGCTCCCACAATGCAACAAGCCGCCTGAAGTGGCGCGTCATAGCTAAAGAGGCGACCATGGGCAAGGAGGCACAACACCGATAAAGACCCACCGAGTACACCATAAACATACCACTGACAAGAGTGTAAAGTAAAGTAAAGTAAATATAGTAGTTAAATAAAGTAAAGTAAAGTAAGTATTTATTTGTGATACACAGGTGACATAATAGGTGACAATGACAATAGAATAAAAAATATACAGTACGCTGTGACCTACCTAAAAGGTGTACAGTTTAGTTTAGCCTTACAAGAACTAAAACCTAAAACTAATTCTAATTTTTATGAGCATTAGATTTACTTAAACTAATATTTTTATTACATATTTCTCATATTTAGAAAACTTCTATAAAAAAAAAACTCATCAACATTGTAAGATGCTCTCTCTAAAAGTTTTAATTTTAATTTGTTTTTAAAAATTGTCCAATTTAATTTCTTTATGCTTTCTAGTAAGAAATTATATATTTTGGAAGCCATGCCTAGTACACTCCTTCTCAGAAAAGCTGTTTTGCCACTCACGGTTTGTATAGCATGTTCGTAACGGACGCTTCTCAAATTCATGTTTTGCCTTAAGGGAAACAAAAAATATATAGGCAGGTTAGTGTGAGGACCTTGAGTTCTTTAAGGCCCTGCATTGGAAATTATCGCGTGCTTTAAAACGCCGTTATGACTAGATTAAGAAACAATAAGATCTGATTTTCGGATATATGATTCTTGACTATATGATTGTTTATCTGATTTTATCGATACATGATTGCTTATGGTATTTCCGGACCGTTACAACCTTCAAGCCTTCAAGAAAAGAGCGTACTCCCATCTTAAAGGCCGGCAACGCACCTACAACTCTTCTGGTGTTGTAAGTGTCCATGGGCGTCTATTATCGCTTACCATCAGGTGATTCGACTGCTCGTTTGCCTCCTATATTATAAAAAAAAAGTTTCCTCTATAGAAAAAAAATCCAAAGTTGGGTCTGTATTTTTATTTTTTTACTCAGCCTACTCAAACGATACATTATTTTACGACACAATCAAGTTAATACTTTAGTATTTTATCTCATCTTAAATCTCATTTTATGAAATTCAAATAAAACGTCTCTAAGTTAGGTATTTATCTAAATTTGTCCAAAAAAGCCATTCCCGAAGAGTGTCACATCTCTTTTCCTCGTGCGCGGAAGGCATCAGCGTGTCTCTACTGTCTAGGGGGCGTGTTCGACTCAAATCAAGGCATCGCCTTAAAATGAGGTTTGCAACTTTCTGTTCGTGTGAGAAGATCTACTGTGGCAGCGCTGAAGTCGATAACAGTATTACAAGAATAGGATATTTAGACATCGTGCTCCTGACACGATAATGAAAACCATTGTTCTAAAAACTGGAAGAATGAAATAAAGTTTCAATTTGATTGTTTCGTTATTCCAATATTGGATCATGAATATTACTTTCGCGTTTCAAGAAACAAAGGGTTGAGCCCCTGTTGAATAATTGAATGTCGGATATTCAGTAATTTGCAGTTGCACCCGTTTTAGCAGAAATTTCGCGAGTGTATTGAATTGAATTTAGAACGTGCCAATGAGAGATGGCAACAGATAGGTTTCCTCGACTTACGTGTGAAAAATTAAATAATTAGCATGAAAACATTTTTATTCATAATAATTGTTTATTGTTAATGTTTATTCAAATAGGCTTTCTCATAGCACTTTTGCAAGTCAAAAACTGATTCTAACTTTATATAATACATGTATCAATTACATTAGGTGGTGGTATCAGGTGGTATCACTTGCCAACATACTGTGAATACAGTTTGGCGAGGTAAAATCTGTACCTTACATTTAAAGTATCTTTTTGAGTTCAATAAGTAAAAAAAAAACGTTATAAAAATGCTTTCGGTCAAAAGACTCTTTGGAATAATGTAGTGGACCAATTATAGTCATCCTTTAACCATTTTATATATATCATTGCTTTAAAACGATTCACATGTCTATAGAAAACTAGCTTATTTCTTATTATTTAAAGCTTTCTTTTATAAACCCATCTCTATTGGCCATCCTCAGGTAATTATATCCGCAACAAAGTCATATAGGATTTAAGATGGGATCCTTAACGAAATAAGTTTCATACATTGTGGCGTGCCTAAGTCAACACAATGGTCACTCCTAAATGCGATTACGATCAGAATAGCCAAAACGACGACAAAGCGACAAAAGTTTCTTATCCTAAAATAACAGGTTCCCAATCCGATTACAGTTATTACCAGCATTTGCTTAGGACTTAAATCGGATCACTACCAATTAAACTATAACATTATTACAGAGATTTCATAACGTTACAGCGAGAAAATAACAAACTCAATCACCGTGACTTGAAACGTAACAAAAAATTGAACGTTAGCTAGACACAATTTACGAACTCCTTTTGCAGAAAAACAGTGTAAAATGTCATCTGTAGTCCAGCTTTTAATGTTGCTGTTTTTTTGTTTTACGTACTTGTGATCGGTCTTATCTCATCAAAGATAACAATAATATCCTAACCAACTATTTTTGCCAAGTTCGAAAAGTCAGGCCAAGGTTCCTCAGTTTCGTGGTTGCTTGAGTTTTTGTCTGATTTCACAAATTTTAAACCTGACGGCAGGTTTTTATCTTCTTCTTTCCGTTTATTGTCTTCTGTAATTATATCACCGCTATTAAGTCTTTGATACTTGACTATTATATCTATAATTTCGTGTTGCATCTTCAATCTTATCTCGCTCGTTAAGTTTTTCATGGCATTGCCGACGTACTGTCCAAAAACGAAGTCCTCGTTAACTTGATTTGATAGAAATTCCCTGCCTAGTTGTGTGAGGACATCTCGTACAAAGTTTACGGCATTGGTATTTTGTACTCTCGGTAAGATAGCTGTATGATTCTTGTGGGGGCGTCTCCACATAGTTTTGTCGAATTTAGGTCGGACGGGAGGTGGTCCGACGGCCACAGAAACGACCCCATCGCTGTCCATGTCATCTGGTTTGAGTGGTGTCAAGTGTCCGGATGGCTGTAAAATGTACACAACTGAAATTGGATTCTTTTAATTATTTATACATTAATACTGAAGCAATTTTTTGTGTAAAATATAAATAACATCCTATAAAGTGAACTATAAAGGACCCTGCACTTTCCTTCTGTCTAGGTACTCCTATTTGGAATGAGATATATATATAATCAATATATATCTTTCCTACAGAGGCCGGGAAATAATGGGTTGCCAGCCGAGGACATATAGACCGGCCGAGCGTAGTGCTTTTCTCAAACATGCAATGAAATAAATAAATAAAACTCCAAGAAATCAAACTTTAATTTTCATGGCTGAACGCCGGGATGCTGTGCCACAAATTGTGGAATGGAAATTAAAAAAGACCATCTTGCAGGCCTAGGCCTCCAATATTGTATGAAATGCCATTACGGATCTCACGTCTCGCTGCGCCCGAAACGTGATACTTCGAATCCCATTATGAAGAACAACGTCAATATTTCATTGCATGTTTGAGAAAATATATTAAGTATCAATCTTGAAAAAGTAAGAAATAGTTTACAAACTTATGTTCTACTAGCATTTCCACGCGACCTATTCTCTTGCTAATTTCTTCACCCGACTTCGTGGACCCGGGATAAAAACTATCCTATATTTTAATCCAGGCTAACCATCTTCGTGCAAAAATTCATCCAAATCGGTTTCGCCGTTTAAGTGAGATCGAGTCACAAACATCCAAAGTTTCGCACTTATTATTATAGAAGGATATAATGTACCGCCCATGTACTTGAATTGCGTTGCTACTACTATTATTTTATATTATATTTAATTGAACCATGACTTTATCAACGACTATTTCTCCCTATATCCTACATTTCATATTGTGTGTTCTACCCAGGCTCGTACTACTAGGTTTTCCAAAAACGTACGAAATAGGCATTTGATATTTTATTTAATTTTCGATGAAGGATGACATATTGAGGAAACGAGTAGGTGAAAAGGAGGAAGTGCTTAAGAAGGTCTAGTTTTCCTCTGGCTTTGAAGTTCAGACGGCAGTCACACGAGTTTAAGGTCACAGTTTTTCCTTTCAATTCGGTGAAGGAAAACACGGTGAGGAACCCGGTCTTATCAGCTCATCAGTCCGCCTTCCGGCACGTGGTCGCCACACGAGAACCTTTCCGCCCCGAACGCCATCTGTTCTACGTGCAATGTGCCCCGCCCACTGCCACTTAAGTTTAGCGATTCCGAGGGCTACATCGGTTACCTTGGTTCTGCTGCGGATAGCCTCATTTCGGATACGATCACGCAGAGAAACTCCCAACAGAGCCCTCTCGATTGCCCTTTGGGTGACTTTTGTATGAGGCCCGTAAGCGACCGTAAAACTACGCCTAATCTTGGGATTAGGTGCCAAAGCAGACCCCAAGACAACTAGAACAGCGATAGGCGGACGAGTATTAGTATAGATTGTCTACCTTTTTCCTGAGTTCCCGTGATGGTGCCCATCTTTTGGCGTCGTTAAGGTGTTTAGCATGTTCAGAGGTGGCTTTACGAACTTTTACCGATTTCTTTTCTTCAACTGTCGTCGTCCATTGCTCCTGTAACATTTCATTATATTTACTAAACGGGACTTGTGTTGTGTCGGCCGAGTGACAACCCTAGTGTTCAAGTCCGAGTGCGGGAAAGACCGAACGCGGGTAGTTCGGAAAACCCGCGCGGCAAGAAGATGTTGATACCCGCTTCGGCCAGTTTGTACCGCGACCAAGGATGTTGTGATACATCCGAAACGTCGGGAAGCTTCAAAGAGGGTAAATAAATACGTTAATGATAAGCGATTAAGTACCGTTTAGTAAATATAATGTGTGAGAATTGTGAAAGTTTAAATCAATATATCCTGTAAAATATTTATATCACTGTTGCTAGTGAGAGGTCATAGCCACCAGAGAGAGAGAGAGAGAGAGGGAGAGAGGGGAGAGAGAGAGAGAGACAGAGAGAGAGAGAGAGAGAGGGTGGGAGGCCTCCCGCACGGAGCTGGATCCAATGTGCGTGGATGGGGCAGTTCAACCTTCCAGCTACAACGGTTAGGATGCTGTTGGCGCTGCCGTGAATGCGTCGCATCAGTGAGGTTACTCGCTTGCGTATTATGGCATGAAATCCATCAACGTGCGCCTCAGCGAACATACCCGATGCGCTGCAATAACGCGGCAGCTCCATCAGCAACCTAAACGCGTTGTTACATTGCCCCTCAGTGCATTTGCAGAGCCCTTGGTATGCCTGACCTGTAGAAGGTTTGACACTATGCCTTAAACAGCGTCAATTTGACCTGCCCACTACAGCGTGCAACCGCGCGGGCCAGCACATTTGCTCTTACTGCAAGGGCTCTCCGCTCTCTCTCAATATCAGCCACATCCGACTGATCATCCGTCACCCTCTGACCCAGGTACTTGAATTTGGACACGCGTGCGAGCTCACTACCACATAGTGCCACCTTTAGTACAATGCCAACTAATCCACCCCGCAGTTTAAAAACTAACAACTCGCTTTTCTGAGCGTTGTACCTAAGCCCATGGGTGACAGCATACTCTTCGCATATCACGAGTAATTCGCGCAATGCGCAGATTGACGGACTCAGCAGTACCATGTCGTCTGCATAGCTGATGTTATTAACCATTGTAATTCCTATCGAGCAGCCGACCCTGGTACCGCTGAGCCCCCCAATATATGCATTAACATACAGGTTGAAGAGTTTGGGTGACGTGAGTCCCCTGAACTGTTCCCCTGAGCTGTTGAAGTGTACATATCCGACAACGGACCAGCCCACCTTACGTTGTTCGTCTGGTTAGCATACCAAAACTTAAACAGTGCGATCGCATCCAACGGAAGGTCCGTCTCACAGCGCAACTTCTGACACCATATCGAAAGCCATAGTCAAATCGAGGAAGCATGCATATATTGGCGTCTTCCTGTCGGTATATTACTGGACAGTTTGCTTGAGGCAGAGCACCGCGGTCTCAGTCGATAGTCCAGCCCTGACCCCGAACTGGGCATTGTGGAGTTTAAGGAGCACAGTTAACAATCGGTCAAGCAAACCGTCGAACACCTTAGCCGTGATGGTGGCCAACGATATGGGTCTGCAGTTACACTTGTCAGCTACATCCCCCATTTTATTCTTGACAAGTGGCACTACCATAAAGGTATACTATTTGACACGTTTTGAACCTCACAGTCTTGAATTCGATTATGAAATCCATTATCCTAATTTAAGAAGCGGTGCAAAGTAATTCAGAATAATTCATTAAACAAAACATCAACAAATATTTAAGAATACTACGTTTAATGCAGTTTTTAGATAATTTAAATTGATTCTCAAGTTTATCGCTTTTCGAAAGAAATACTGTTTAAAGAAATAATAAAACTTACGGAGAAAGCGATCTGGATAACCAATAACCCCAGAGCGAAATAACTTCTTGCCTCCATAACGAACTCCCACTGAATGGTATCGGTAGACATCACCGATTCTTACCAAGACAATAGCGGTACTTGTAAACATGGGAGACAATACATGAGAACGGAATGGATTGCTTTTCCTGAATGCTGGAAAATTATTAAAAAATAAACACTACATTTATATTCAATATTGGAATACTTTATTCCATTTCCACTGGCGAGGCGCTATTTTGTACTTTACCGACAGTTTCCTAATGTCTCAGAAAGAGACATGAAAACGGGGATATCCACTAGGTGCCACTATGTAAACGTTAAGATGTATTCTCTTCAAAAAAACGCGTAGGACAATGCCGTGTGAACGAAGCCTGAGTGTCAAATTGGACCCCGGGCGGGGTCCTTTAGGGGAGCCACTAATCGGAATAACGTTAGGAGGATGATTCCTTTATAGTAGCATGTTGCAGAAGGCTATCACAACTAACGTTGAACGAAAATAGCTAAACTGCAGACAAATATACGTTGCATTTTGTTTCAAAGCCCAACTTAATTTAAAACCGCCCTTAAAGGTAACTGCTCTCACTCAGCGAAATGTAAAACCATGAAACCCTAATGGAATTTACACAGTACGCATAAAACTTTTAAGTGGCAACATTTGTATTCGCCCGAAATTCGCGAGAAATGGATATACGCCGCTGTAGTGCCATCAATTTAGCTGGAAACGTCGTGTTCCTTGATTTCAGGGAAGTTGGAGTTGTGCGCGGCGTTGTTCGGTGTACATTGCTGCTTCTAATTAACCTACACATATATTTAGAGACTCTAGTGGCTGTGTGCACCTGTCATTGTTTTAAATTTATTTTTTAAATTCGAAAAACTGAATGGGATATTTTTATAAATATAATTACTAAACCTACTCATAAAGTTTTACGAGAATCGGTTGAGAAATGTGTAGGAGAGGAGAACAGCGGGTAGACGCCGGACGTACGAAAACATTTTTGGCCAAGTTGAAACGGAGGACTTCGTTCGCGTCGCTCGCTTGTTAATTCTATGCTGACAGTCTTTCTGTTAACGTTTCATGCTTAAACTGCTAAACCGATTAAGATAAGGAGATAGGTACCTAGTTTGAATCCCGGGTATGATATAAACTATTTCTTATCCCGAAAATCATCAAATGGTTTTATTAAATAATTTTATTTCATGTAAACTTTACGCGTAAGATACAGAGAGGTCGCTAATAGTAGCGGCGGCAATTGTGATGCAGAGATACGCTTTATCAGTCAATGTCGGAGTAGCTCAGTTGGAAGAGCACTGTACCGGCAATACAGTGACACAGGTTTGAGTCCTGTCTTGGGCTTCAGACGATCCTGATTTATTTTTCCATTATATTTTGTTCTCTGTATCATATCCTTTATAATTCAATCGTGGTAACTTCCACGTTTGTTTGCATACGAGTATGTATCTGAGCAGATTTCGACCTCAATAATTTGCCCGCAATGCGCGCAATGTACACCAAAACGCCACCCATTACTCGTTTACAGCTCATTCCAACACACGCCGCCTTGCAAACTTGTACAAGTCGAAAACACACCCATTTAATTAGAATACCTTAATTGAAAATATGTTCTCATTAACCATGTGTACGTAACAAGTCAGCAGGAAAATAAAATGGCTCTTTATTGTGGTTAAGCGGTTGTGGATGGGATTTTCAATGAATAACTGAATGAATTATTTTTTACTACTGCATAAACGGACAAACGTAGGTATGACTTAAATTCCATTTAGATCCTACATAAGTATTGGTTATGCACACAATTGACTTGTACTTACACAAATACGAGAACGCACGAAATGGGAAAATGCAATTATTTATATTCACCCATGATTTTGTCATATTCGACTAAGTTAGACTTGCAATCTATTTTAAGTTATGATCGGTGTCTAACGAAGTTCGGAGTCCACTTGGGATTTTTATTCAATTTGCTGTTTTGTTTTTTTTGTTCATTCAAAAAGTTCAATTTTTTTGTTTGGTGCAGCATCCGTATGTCACGAGTGTTTATCTCGCCGCACTGCGAATTGCGATCACGTTCGGAATTGTCAGAACTCCCATATTATAGATGTAGAATTTTCTAATACCTATTCATCACACCATATTAATGTATTGTTGGTTTTCAACAAGGATTTAATAGTTCAATCAAGGGCACCAATATGTATTCACTCAAAGTGTCATAGATATACAACCTTATTGTTGCAGGAATAAAGTCTGCCTACATATTTTTGAGACTTTGTGCTGTATACATATTGGTGCCCGTGACTGTACCAACGGTACCAATTTTTAAGCCGACTTCAAAAAAAGGAGGTTTTATGTACCACTGTACCATCGAATTCCCGGTTGGGCCCGAAAGGAGTCCAGGGTCCGCTTTGACACCTAATCTTACCTATAAAGGTACCCCCTAAACCCCTCCCCCCCATAGGAACCCTTATAGTTTCGCCATGTCCGTCCATCTGTCTGTCCGTCTTCGGTTTAGCTCAGCAACCATTACTATTAGAAAACTGTGTTTCGGCATGGATATATGAATCAATCAAATACAATTTGGAAAAAGATTTTTTTTAGGGTACCTACCCTACACCTAAAGCGGGGATGTAATTTTTTTTTCTTGTCAAACCCATGTGGGGTATCGTTGGATAGCTCGTTCAAAAATAAAAAACTATTTTACAAATCAGTATGTATGTATGTATGTAAGCACTTTATTGTACACAATAACAGGTTAAAGAATATACATGTCACACAATAGATCAAAGTACAAAGGCGAACTTATCCCTATAAGGGATCTCTTCCAGCTAACCTTTGAGCAATTGAGAGGAAGGTAGGTAGACCGAGATAGGCAAACTTATACCGTGTACAAAAACACAGAGAAAATGAAAACAAAACCTAATAGGTATTAATTCTAGACAAATAAAAACATGCCAATACATATATAAATATACAGTATAAAATATAATACACACTATATATATCGCAAATATACAATAAATAAATAAATACTATATTCAACCAATTCACAAGTCATTGGAAAGCCACAACTTCTTCAAATTCATCTTAAGTGACGCAACAGACCGCGACTGTCTCAGCGACAAAGGCAGCTCATTCCACAACTTAACAGCATGCGCGGTAAAAGATCTGGAGTATGTTCGCGTCTTTCTAGACGGTACAGCAAGAGTAAGGTTAGCACCCGACCGCAATATCACCATAGTCCAGAAGAGGAAGCAAAAGAGATTGAATAAGGGTCAACTTGGTACGAAGTGGAAGGAAATTCTGGAGACGCCTTAGGGAGTGAAGGGATCTAAAGATCCTCTGACTCACCTCAGCTATATGGGGTGACCAAGAAAGCGTCTGATCCATGGTGATACCCAAATTCCTGACAGTAGAGGAAAAAGGAATAGAATAATTCGTAGTAATTCGTTTGCGAAATATTGGTCTTTAAAGCCCTAATTTTAGTTCGAGTCATGTGTCCCCTCCCTGCCGGCTAAATGGCTACTACTGGGAATGTGAAAAAAATCGTGGTACTAGTACATATAATGAATTTAAAAACGAACAAGTAGGCATAAGTAGTTACCGAGTAATAGTAGACCAACTTAATGTGTAATAAAAAGGCCAATTTTCGTACAAATTCGGCCGACGCAACCGCACCGCACGTCGATGTAACTAAGACAGACAGGCAACTACGGAACCCTACACTGCGCGTGGCCCGACACGCACTGGGCCGGTTTTTTTAAATGTATGTTCACCGATTTCTATGTGAAACATCACTCTAGCGAAACATCACTCTAGGCGAGATTTTAAGGGTTTCTGGAAAGCAACAAACAAACTTTATTCCTAGCCTGGCTGTCCCGTGAGTGTAGAAGGCATTAATGATAACAAATGCATTGCCGACATGTTTCAAAAACATTTCCAAGTCGAGTCACCACTGGGACTACCACAGTCAACGGGGGTGTCAGATGCTGGGTCGCGTGGTCAGGGGATGATCACCAGGTTTCTGGCAAAAGATGTTGTCAAAGCTATTAAATGTATGACACGGGGTAAGTCTCCTGGTCACGATGGCCTTAGCATTGAGCACTGCCAAGAGTTCTGGCTGTACAACATAGCCACATTCTGTGTAGGGCACTCGTACCTGCCGTCGGACGCGATGAAGACTGTGGTGGTGCCCATCGTGAAAAACAAAACCGGTGATATTAGCGACAAAACCAATTACAGACCTATTTCACTGGCTACCATTATAGCCAAGGTGTTTGATAGTGTGCTTAACTCCCACATTGATAAATATCTCAAATTACACGATAATCAATTTGGATTTAAGCCGGAATTATCCACAGAAATTGCAATTGTGGGTCTTAAGCATACTGTCAAGTACTACACGGACCGACAGACAAATGTATACGCATGCTACCTTGACCTATCTAAGGCGTTCGATATGGTTAATTACGACATCCTCTGGCAGAAATTGAATGACTCTGGCGTGCCAGCTGACCTGAATAGCACTCTCAAATTCTGGTACTATAACCAATCCAATGTCGTAAGATGGGCGGGGGCGTATTCGGATGCATACAGGCTGAAGTGTGGAGTAAGACAGGGAGGACTAACCTCGCCTAAGCTCTTCAACCTGTATGTAAACGGACTTATAGAGGAGCTCAGCAGCACCCGCATCGGTTGCCATATGGCAACCGATGCGGGTCAATATTAATAGCTAATATTATTTACGCAGACGATATGGTGCTGCTGAGTGCCTCTCCATGCGGACTTACGAAACTGATAGGCATCTGTGAACGGTACGCAATGAGTCACGGTCTGCAATACAATGTGTTGAAAAGCGAATGTATGGTCTTTAAGGTTAGGAATAAAAGTCCACAGGATGTTCCACCTATAAAACTAAATGGGAATGTACTGACTGTGGTTTCACAATTTAAGTATCTGGGGCATATTGTGACGTCTGACCTTAAAGACGGTACAGACGTTGAGCGGGAACGAAGAGCATTGTCTGTAAGAGCTAACATGATCGCTCGCAGGTTTGCTGGATGCTCGAGACAGGTCAAGTTAACCTTATTCAGGGCCTACTGCACGTAAGGACGTGCAGAACGTGTAGTTCGCCCACAGGCCGCTGGTATATAAGGATATACCAGCGGCCTGTGGGCGAACTATACTCAGCCACAATACAGTGCTCTTCGTGTTCAATTTAATAACGCATTCAGGATGCTGATGGGGCTGCCCCGATATTGCAGCGCGTCAGGGATGTTCGCAGAGGCGAGGGTGGACTGTTTCCACACTACTATGCGCAAGCGCTGTACATCCCTGGTGCGTAGGGTACGGGCCAGTGCCAACAGCATCCTGAAAATGATCGCTGAACGGATGGACTGTGTGTATCTAAACCACTGCTGTATGATGCACGCAAACACACATGTTAATCATGAGGTCGCATGGCATTTGACATTTTGAGATTTAAATAAGTGATTAATTAACTTGACATCTTGTGAATTTTGAGTTTTTTTTATTCGATTATTAAATATTTATAATGTTTTATTGTTAAGTAGTTGACTGTCATGTAAATTTGAAACTGGCCTAAATCGTTATTATTTTAGATTACTATTAACTCTTTAAATTAACTTTATGTGTGCTATCTATATGAACTGTGTATTTATACTGTAATTACTAATATTAAGCTTAGTCTTACTAACAATAATGATCCATGTTGGTCTCTGAATAAAAATGAATTGAATTGAATTGAATTATGTCAATTATGGAGCGATTTTTTTTTTATTCGGAAGAGTAGGTATAACTACTTACTCTTAAGGTGGTGACATTGTCACCAAGTCAGGGTCTTATAATTGGATCTCAGGGAAATTGAGAGCAACCAGGGGGGAGAGATTTCAGTATTTTCTATTATACCTCGTGTAATTAACCCCCGGAAATCGCAAGTTTGGTGAAGTGGAACTGATGATGAAGACCACGGATGACTTATGGAACTCCTCAATGATTTTAAGTACGTCAAAGATTCTGATATGATTCCGTTCTCTACTCTAATGAAGTGCCAAAGGTGATTCTAAGATCCTTGAGAAATTGACGGAACTCCTCAAATATAATAAATTAATAATCAACGCAGTTGCTCTCGGAAAGCAATTCATGGTAAATTTGAAAGAAAATGTGCAAATGTTCATACTGCATGTGGCTTGGCGAAGTACAGAATGGGGTTGGCAACTGTCAAATGTTTGACTAGATGGCGCCATCATAGATCTCTCCTGTCACTAGCCTTTTTCTATGGGATTTGGCTTAAACGGCTTGATTCTAAAAAAGAAAATCCCGAAAAAAAAAACAAGAATTTGACAGTTTTGGTAGGACTGACAGGTTCATCCAATGCTGGCGCCATCTGCAAATCCCTTCGCCCGGCCAACCCCATTAAAGTCGGTTCTAACTTTGTTATTAAAGTAAATGTATTGGCGTAGACCGTTACCAGAACTTACAATCAGACTAACTAGTTAGTCAAAAAGGTACTTGTCGAAATGTATGAAACATAAATTGAATTGGATAGGTATCACAATAATATTACTATAGCTCAAAGGCTAGCTGGAAGAGATCCCTTATAGGGATAAGTTCGCCTTTCTACTTTGATTTATCGTGTGACATGTATATTCTTTAACCTGTTATTGTGTACAATAAAGTGCTTACATACATACATACATATTAAAGAAATGTTTAAGGTTTTTTCTTAACCTCCATTAGATAGGTATAAAGCGATATCATCCTAAGTACGTACTATTAATATTACAAATGCGAAAGTTTTAATGTTTGGATGATTGTATGTTTAGACGGCTCAACCGATTTGGATGAAATTTTGCACGAAGATAGTTTATAGCCTGGATTATAATATAGGATAGTTTTATCTTGGGTCCACGCAGAAGAAGTCGCGGGCGGAAGCTAGTTATAAATATTAGGGCAAAAGTTTGAAGGCCAAGATAATCCATCAGTCTTAATTCTGTCTTTATTAATCCTATCGCCCCTATACTAACTTTAATTTAACTTTTCACAATGAACTATGTGAACTCGGTAAGGTTAAACCCTGTCCTCTGAAATAGGCTCCTCTCCTTTGTCATATTAAATTAATTTGCTGACAGGGCTAGACATGTCATTGTGCCTGAGCCGTTGAGCTGTTGAGACATATTGAGTGGACCCGGCAGTCTTAGGGCTCCTTCAGGGATAATTTATATACGGTTATATCGTCAGTCTGAGAAAATGTCTGCGTTCCATTTAGTTTTAAAGAGTATGCGCTGAATTGACTAAGACGATCTTGTTCGGTTGTCGTTACTTTATTAAGCATCCTGAAGATTCGCTTGAGGACTAAATAGGGGAAATATATACCTTATAGAAACACACCCATAAAAACACCGCTATACTTGCTCTATAGATATGTTGCGTTGTGTGTTGGTGGTAGGCGAGGTTGCCAGAACTCCCGAGAATGTGTCCAGTCAAGGCGACAAGCATCCATAGTCCACAGTGAGTGTTTTCCATCAGGCAGGCTTCCATCTTTACCAATGTCGTACTATAAAAAAGCTCAATAGTAACGAATAATGAGATTTGTCCCTTATAAAAGGCCTTTTTCAACATACCACAAAACATCCAAATCACCACCTAGGGAGACGGTTCTATCCGTCTTAAAGAAGATAACTCAGTTGTATAGTATTGATGTTGAAAGACAAATACCAACGACACTTCATATCCCAAAATCTATCAAGCCGTTTGGACTGTAGCCCGTGAAATACAATTTTCTTGATCACATACAAATGAGATACCTACGTTCGAAAAACATAACCCTTATTCGGGGGCAGTCGGGTAAAAAGCGGGGATGACCCTTTGACGTTACATCACATTTTTTAAGTCGAATCCAGGCCCTGCGTCTGCTATTTCAGTCTACCAAACCCACCCAAATTGCAACCCGGACCAATATTCCATTTCACACCCCGTATCGGCTTCGTTTGACGTTGCATTTGATTTTGCAACTGAAATACGCCGCCATACCTCACGGCGCGTTATATTTCACCCCGAGTTACATTTCACCCCGTCGATTTATGAAATACCGCACAATATTGCTGGGAATTTGCCTCGAGAAATTACGTTTGATACGTGTTCTGTGATATGGTCGGAAATGTTTACGAATTTGCGTATGGAGAATTTTAGATATTGAATTCTCAATTTCCACGGCGTTTGAGGGTTTAGACGCGTTTGAAGTGTGTTTTGAATGAAAATTTGCCTATGTCGTGTGAAAATAAAACCGTCAAGTACGAGACGGACTTACGCCCGAGGGTTCGATACCATATTCGCATTATTTGTAGCACCGCATCGTAAGATACGTTAAAATCTGGCACTTGAACACTAAGGGTGTGTTCAAAAATCAAAAAATCTAAATCAAAAATCTTTATTCGGGTAAATTATGAAATAATATTTTTCACGGGGCCGGAATTTCCTAGTAAGTGAATATACACCTGTAACAGGAAATCCCGCTCCTCCACAGTAGCAGCAAGTATTCAATATCACCCGAAGTAGACTTAAATAACATGCATTGATTAGTTACATTAATTTACAGATCTTTAGATAGTCTTTATTTATTTTTATTTATTCTATATTCTTATTTATTTACCATAATAACTGTGGACATGTTGTGTGTTTTGTGTGTGTGTGTGTGTGTGTGTGTGTGTGTGTGTGTGTGTGTGTGTGTGTGTGTGTGTGTGTGTGTGTGTGTGTGTGTGTGTGTGTGTGTGTGTGTGTGTGTGTGTGTGTGTGTGTAAGTGTGTGTAAGTGTGTGTATTTGATACTAATTATGCTCTTCCTAGTAACTTTTCTGTTTGCTCATAATTATACATATCTACCAAAGTCTTTTTACAGTCGAACAGCGTCATAGAGTAAATGTTGGTTTCTTTGTTAATATTATTGTACAGGTAGGCTGACTGATACGCGAATTGTCTTTTTGCAAAAATTTACCGACATGTTGGCAGGGGAGTAACCTTAGTTTTTCTTCTACGCTCATTATTATAGCTTACATATGGCAACGTTTTGTGTAACCTCAAGAGAGCGTGTAGGATATATAGTTTCCTCATGGTTAGCACGTCACAATAACTATACAGATCTATGGTTGGATACCGATATGATTTGAAGTACATTACTTTTATCAAGCACCGTTGCCCCCTCTCCACATCCATAAATTTTGTTTTTGCTGCACCTCCCCAAGTTGGAATACAATAGCTTGCATGCACTAAACCGTCTAATATCCTAAGCGGTGTTCGTTAACATCTCAATGTAAGAATATGGAAAGTTTCTCAAGTTTCTATGGAATGACAGCTACCGGCGCGAGGTTTAACGTTGATCGGTCCGTAATCAACCCACGCTATATGAAAAATAGTGAGCGTGCGAAACACGTTGAAAAGCGGAACTAGATGCGAAGACGACATAAATTCTCTTTCAGACAGGCATCATTGCATTGTTGCCGTGATTCACTTTACGCTCTCCCCTTTTACATTTTGCGAAGGAAGAAAAACATAAAAGTATTCTGGTGTTGTGAACACGATACGGAGTTTTACAGGAAAATCGTACTTTTTTTGCCTGTTTAGGTATATATAATTCAATTCAATATTCACAACGCGTTTTCGCGATTGCTGATAACTTTAAAAGGAAATATTTCTGGGGTTTTTCAAACGTAAATTCACTGAAATACTGGTATTTAAATGTAAACGGGTGTTCGACCTCTCGCATAGAAAAACTATACCTGCACGTGTGAATCTGCACATACATTTAACCCTCGATGCAACTGAGGGTTATAAGTTTAATATGTGTGTCTGTTAGTGGCATCGCAGGTCCCAAACGCATAAACTGATTTTAGTACCGTTTTCTTAAATCGAAAGTCTTGTCTGGCGGGAAGATTATTTGCTAGATTTGTTGTGTAGGGGGTGTTTCATATCTCTGAACGACCGAGCGAAGCGAAGGAAGTTCTCAGTTTCAGCGGCCAAAATTATTTCGTATGTCTCTCCAGGTCACATTGCTCAACGATTCTCGTGAAATTTTGTGACAAGTTAAAATAATTATAATAAAAATATATATTAATAGCTTCCGCCCGCGACTTCGTCTGCGTGGACCCAAGATAAAAACGATCCTATATTTTAATTCAGGCTATAAACTATCTACGTACAAAATTTCATTGAGTAACAAACATCCAAACATCTAAACATCCAAACATTCACATTTATAATATTAGTAGGATCATTAAATTTACATATTATACAAAGAGAATGAATATACAACTATTTCCAATAACAATAATAGAATAATCTAAAGCTAACTTAAAAAATCTCTAAAAAGGGCCCCCTCAATTATATCTTTTTTTTTGTACATTCTGTTTTCGGATATAAAAAAAAAACTTGTAGAAAAAAAACCGACGCGTCCGCAGCTCACATAAGTGGCCACTTGTTTATGTAGGAATGATACGCCAGAGATATCGTAGTTTCGGCAGCTTGTGTTATCAGATATCGGCAGACGACTGTAATGTTGATGTGTGCGCGATCACACACAGCACATCCTCGGGAGTTCTGACGTCCATACTCACTAGGTACCAGGAAGGTTTATACAGACGACACACTTCCATACTGTATCATCAGCTGTTTAGAAAAGACAGCATAGTCCAGTGCTCGATGCCACAAACCGCCTCAAATGGCGCGTCATAGCTAAAGCTGCGGCCATTGGCAAGAGGTATAGTTGAAATTTTCTAAACTAAGCTCATGAATGGCCATTGTATTGAGCTCATGAATGCCTTTGTTTGTGGTCCGAACAAAGGCTATTCAAGACGCGCGTACCAAAAATTAGCGCCACATAAAATGTTCTTTAAATAATGAACTCTTTCTTTAACAATAGATTCCAAATTACCATAGCGCCTTGTACCTGGCTCGCTGGGAGCGGGTTTTTGGTATCTTTTAGTCCATTTTGAATCTATTGAATAAGACGATAGAGTTAATTATACAATTAACATTTTATGTGGCGCTAATTTTTTTTTGCAAATTTGGTACGCGTGCGTGTTGAATAGCTTTTGTTCGGACCGTAAACAAAGGCATTCATGAGCTCAGTACAATGGCCATTCATGAGCGTTTAGAAAATTTCAACTATACAACACCGATGGAGGCCCACCGACATCATAAACATGACCTCGACCACTCTGACAAGAGTGTACGACCGGCGAGAACGGTATTAAAGAACCAGACCAGTCCACCCGAAAAAATACAATTTCACCAACTCCTTCATTGGGCGTAACTTATTCTTAAAAAATGTTACCCATTCATCTCCCAGTTATTAAAAACCTCATACCCGCCTGAGTGACCTGGATGTCTGTATAGCGACCAGGACTGGTAGACCTAGTTTGCTTCTCTTGTAATCATATGAGCTGAGGGGCTGCTAGGGGTCTATGGAGCTTGGACATTTTTATAGCGTAAGAATGAAGATGGAGGTTACGTGGTATTTTTAGAGACTGGATTCATTTGGGATTGGTACTTGAAATATTTAAATGGCTTCTTTGAAGCGGTGATAGGTTTTCTAAAAAAAATATAAATCAGTGTTACAAAAAGTTTATAATTTTGGTAATTGCAAGCTTTTCTGCCATTATTTTGTAACGTTAAGTCATGTTTAATTGAAAAAAAATCTTAGAAATTTTTTGTTGTTCGTCTACGAGATCTCTCAAATTTGTGAAAGATATCAATCTTTTGTCAATTTGTAGTGATATTAATGGTAGCTCCTGAAATGTTGTCTTGTTCACTCGCTAATGTTGCACACGGGCTAGGTAATTCGCGTTTGAATAAATATTGATATTGTTAAAAATAATGTTTTAGATAAATAAATTACCATTTCCTGAAAGATCCGTGCGAATACCACTTGTTTTTTAGGAGCAGTAGTTAAATGTAAGTTGATAACAGCCTAATTTCAAGATTTTTTATGACTACACAAGCTCATTTATAAGCCTTAGCATTTTAAGAAGGATTATCTAGTGTCCCCTTGAGTCTTACTGTGAGTGTACTCCTCGTATCATCCGTATGAGTCATGTGCTATGTGAATCATTGACCTTGATTGGGTCAAGAGGTAAATCCTCATGAGGACCCTCCACCCCCCCGCCGCGACCTCGTCACGTCATGAATAACTGAGCCTTCAGTGATTGTGTTGAAATATTAAAGCGGCCGGCGAATCTGCGCTTCTTTTTTTATTCAACGTGTGTTTGATGCTTTATTAGGTTTATTATGGAGCGTGTCTTGGAAATATGGAACATTACATGTAAACTTTAAGAGTCCACGGCTCCGAATGACGACTTATGAACATACAAATATCCAAGCATGAATTAAATAATTCATCATCATCATTTGACGACCGGTTTAGCCTAGTTGGTAGTGACCCTGCCTACGAATCTAGAGGTCCCGGGTTCGAATACCGGTAAGGGCATTTATGTGTGATACGCACGAATATTTGTTCCTGAGTCATGACTGTTTTCTATGTATTTAAGTATTTATTTATCTATATACGTATGGTTATCATCGCCTAGTACCCATAGTACAAGCTTTGCTTAGTTTGGGACTAGGTCGATTTGAGTAAGATTACTCCAGGAAAAATACGGTTTTCAAAAACATTAATTTATAATAGCGTTTTTTTGTTGATTTAATTTTAAACTGTTATTTAACTTTCCACATAGAAGTAATTATGTAGATTTAAATGAAGCATGCATTGTCTTTTTTATATGATTTTTCTTGAATATTATGAAGCAAATGTAAATGAACCAAAAAAAAACAAAAGTATTTATTAATATTTTTTTCTGACTTTCCAGAAGCTAGTTAATTTATCATTTTCTTGATGTCTGAAATTTTGTCGGATTCTGTGGCTGGGTAACTATTTAACTGATTATATACCCGTTACACAAAAAATAAGCTATTATAAGTTATATCCAAAATTGTCATTTTTTCCATACAAGTTGGAAATATTTGTTTATTTATCATAATGATAAGCTGAAAGACGTGTTGGAGTGGACTCTGAGGGAGCCCTATGTCCGCGCTGGACATAGGGCTCCCTCAGAGTGCCACAATAACTGTCTAAGGATGAACATGGATAATACGAAGATCATGCCAAACGTCCATGTAGTACCAACTCCCATTTCAATCGGACACTTCACGCTCGAAATTGTTGACGATTATATATACCTAGGACAGGCTTTTCAGAGGCTCTAGTATAAGTTGTACCGAAACAAAACTACGATCGCGTTTGCGTTTTACCCTCAATTTGTATGGGATTTGACAGCTAAACGCGAACGCGGTCGTAAGGCGTAACGTTTTGTTTCGGTGAAACTTATACTAAAGCCTCAGTTAAGTATGTTCAACTTTGAGAAAGAGTTCAATCGTCGAATCCGACTCGGCTGGGCAGCGTTCGGGAAGCTACGGTACATCTTTTCGTCCAATATTCCGCAGTGTCTCAAGACTAGTCTTTGACCAGTGTGTGTTGCCAGTGATGACATATGGCACTGAAACGTGGTCGCTTACTATGGGCCTCATATGATGGCTCAAAGTCACTTAAAGGGCAATGGAGACATGGGGAGGGCTATGTTGGGAGTTTCTCTGCGTGATCGCATCAGAAATGAGGCTATCCGCAGCAGCTTAAGCTGCCTTTATACCTGGCTAAATGCAGTGCACTAACTGCACTCACACTCACTGATTAGAGCGAGAGGGTTTATCTCCCCTCCCCCAGTTAGTGCACTGTATTTATCCAGGTCTAAAGGCCGCCGCTGGAAGTCCTGGCCAAGCCCTACAGCCCCGCTATTCTGTTACTTGTTTTAACCTCACCTTCCCGTTATCCCGCAAATATATCTTGACGCCGCGCGTAGTAACTAAGCTAACTAACTCGGAGGTGTAGTTTCGTTAGGTATAACGGGTGAGGTGAGGCGCATGAGCACGTTCCGAATAACAGTCAAGATGTCACATGCCGAGGTGCCAAGAACGTCTATAGGCGTAATGGCGTTCTCGCTTTCAACTTATTATCATATTCTCATTATTTTTAAATGACGTTAATTTACCGTCACGCGTCAAAGGCTAACCCGTTTGACTAGCATTTTCTATTTTAAAGTGGATGGCACTTAATATAATGAATAAATGATAGATAAAAGTTTAAATGAAGGGATGACCCTTTCCAAGTTGGACCATTTCCAGACAGTTAACAGCTGGAACTGTTAAAATTTAATTAACAAGGCAATGGATTCTGTTTAAATAACGACTTTGAGACTCGGGCCACAGTGAGTACATTTGTACAGTTGTTTAACTTCTAGTAGGGCAAAAGGGCAACTGAAACCTCAGAAGAAAACGATCTTCTCTAAGATATAATTGTCTTTATTTACATGATTTACTCTCAAGCAAATATATAACACGTGCTCTGTGAGTTGTAGTACTCGTGAACCTGCCTTTTATAATTATATCTTTTTAATTTCGAGAAACTGGACCGAAAAACAAATTCTATTTAAGGGCATGGCATGGGCATGGGCAGGGTGCATTTGAAATAACCGCGTGCTTTGAAACGCCGTTCTGACTAGATTAAGAACCGATAAGGTCTGATTTTCAGATATATGATTCTTAACTATATGATTGTTTATCTAAAATTAAAAAAAAAAATCCTTAGAGAAAATATCAAAAGTTGGGTCTCTATTTTCCTTTTTTTACTCAGCCTACTCAAACAATACATTATTTTACAATACTACGACAAGTTAATACCATAGTATTTTATCTCTTCTACAATGTCATGAACCTAATGAAATGTAAATATTCACTAAGTTAGGTATTTATCGAAATTTGTACAAAGAAGCCATTCCCCATTTTGCATCTCTTCATCTCTCATTCTCGTGCGCGGAAGTCAAGGGGGCGTGTTCGATTCGAATCAAGGCAACCCCTTAATCATTAAACCTGGTCACAAAATTTCACTAGAGCCGGTTTGAAAAATGCGACCTGTAGAGAACAGCCGTACCGACGTCGGACATACGAATGAAATTTTGTCCAAACTGAAACGGATAATATCCCTCGCTTTGCTCGCTCGTCAATTAGCTATACAAATTAGAATCGTCCGGTTTAGCCTAGTTTGTGTAAAATTGTCTTATAATATTTACATGCATACATAGATTCACGCCTTTATTCCTAAAAGAGCACATTAAACTTATGTTCCAGTGCCACGAGTAAATGTGGTTATAAAAGATCGACATAATGTGTTACCACAGTGATAGGTTCTGCTCCCTTAGTCGACTTTTACGACACTCACGGGAAGAAAGGGGGTGGTCGTATTCTAACCCGACACCACACCTGACCTTATAATATTTGTTGTTATTTATTTCTAACCTAGTATACGAGTTATAAACATGTCAATTAGCACCGCTACGTACCTCTCCCAATACACTTACCGGCCTACTGCAACTTTTAAAACATGTTCGGCATAATTTTCCCGTCCCATAAAGCTAGGGCTCAATTTGATACCTACGTTTCGTAATTCAATTTGATTGCAATGTGTGAATTAGCGTTGAGAATCTTGAGAAGAACGTGTAGTGTGAGATTGAGCGATAGCATAAGTAACAACGTAAGAGAGAAGGGTAGGCAGAGCACATGAAACTTGTTTCAGTTCCACTTTTAGCATTAAAGATCGAATAAATGAGATATCGCAGTCCCGGTACCGCTGCATACCGGGTAGAGTCATTCCGACCCAAGTCGGGCCTAGCTGAGTTTCTTGCTGGATTCTTCTCAGCTAGGCTAGGTTTTTAGCGAACCAGCGGTAAAATTCCCAGTAGTTCGATACCACTTACGCCCCAGATTCGGTTGATACCGTTCAACCAATCTCACTGGAGCGCAAACTCGTAGAGAATTCCAATGTTTAAACTGCCCCCGCGTGGCCGTGCCGGAGGTTTCCCCTCCCCTGGGTTTTCCCTAGGCTACTCTCCAACCATGCAATTCGACCGCTGTATTGCGTTCGTCCTATTATACAACAGTCAGGGATCAAAAAAAAAAATATCGCAGCAGTGATAGGTTGCTAGCCCATCGCCCACAACACACTTCAACACTCCTCCCTAAGTCGACTTTTACAACACCCACGAGAAGAAAGTTAATGTGCTCTGTCTACCTCTTTTGGGAATAAGGCGTGAATCTATGTATGTAAGAGAGAAGTCCGGAGTGAATGAGAATGTAGCGAAAAAAAATAGGGTACCTTAAGATGATTTGGACAAGTAGAGTGGATGGATGAAAGAAGATTAGGGAGAGAGTATGTATATCAGAAAAGATTGGATAAGACAGCTGGATGGAAAAGACCTTGTCGAACTTTCTAAGACCGTTCGGTGTTAGTCTTATCTAATCTTAGTTCGAAGAAATTCTAAGGAATGCCAAGAGTACCCTGAGAGCATGTATGAGGAATATTCTAAAAGTCAAGAAGTGAAATAAGTATGTCAGGATCGTAGCAAATGGAAGTCCATGATCTCTGCCTACCTCTCCAGGAAACAGGAGTGGTAACAATAATGTACTCTCTCTGATTCTGATAGTGATATGCGGGAAAGGTTGAAATCAAGATGGAAATACGAAACATGTGATAGATTGAGCCCGTAGTAAATTCGTTGTCCGGATTCCTTGGTCTCGGTTAATGTACCGTTAACCCGTTTTACAGTTCTTGGTCGTAAAACCGCGCTTTATGCCCACTATCCTAGTCTCCATAAATATCTTGCATTTAACGGCTAACCTGCAGTGACCTGTTTCCGGGGTGCACATATTTTACTTTAGTGTACCTGTAACCTAGGTAATTCTATTGGGATGAAAACTATTCATGATTAAACTATTATTCACATTTGAAATTAAAGGAATAATTGGTTTTTTTATGCGCCTTTCCGAATTCGAATTCTTTGCTGTCAAAGTAATGATAAAAACTTACACCAAAAATGATGCCTAATGAACTGAACACCAAAAATGATGCCTAATAGTGAAAAAGTAGAGAAAATATCACAGAAAATTACGAGCCACAGCCGTTTTCATGTTGCCAATGAGAGAAAAAGAGCAGTACTGAAATATGACGTCACTAGCTCAATATTTTAAGGTTCAGTGAAAACTAGGGCACTGAGGTGTATTCTTGATAATTTGAGTTGGCCGAATGGCTTCAAAGTTGCCCATTCAAAAAGCAACTTTACCGTCCATGGCAGAAGATTCCAATTACAATAACAGTTTTATAAGAAGTCAGCCACATTAAATGATCTCAACTATAACTGTGTGTACAGTCACGTCTATAAATATGCATACGTTGACGAACGTGTGTCGGGTTGAAAATATGCTTTTAGAGTTGCCCGTACTTCAGCGAAACAGCACTGAAATTTGTTGCAGGTGAAATGGTTCTGGGTATTAAAGTCCCATGGTTGAAAAAACACTCCATCTAATTCGATTTTTACCACCTGTTAATTACTATAGAAGAAGTGTGTTTTGCATTCTTACTAATTTTTATCTCTATTACACGGGTTTTATGAGTCAGCTATTCGTCATCTGAGCCATTAGGTGCCACATTTTGCCAGATATCAAGAATTCGCTTTCTTTCAGGTTTATGCTATTCAGATTTCGAAAGGCAAGTCGTTAGAGTGGAACATTCCTATGACAGTCACCTTTTGCCATCCTCATGTCGTCAAAACTGTTTTTTGTCAGTTAGTTTTTTATTACAGAAGATGCGTTTGTTTCCTTCCGTACTAAAATAATACATGACAAAGTAACTCTGTATGTCTGTCAGGCTATTGTCGCTCTGTATGCCTGCGCATTATGAAGCCCTTTACGAGCAAGTGTGATGAACAACATGTTAAATTCTATTGAAAGTATCATCATGATGTTCCCATGACAGTCAGTCTAGTTTGGGTTCCCATGACTCGTTCGTTTCATGATTCACCAAGTTATCAACACCACTCTTTGTTTAGCGATAAATAGATTAGCTATCTACAGATACAGGACAGATAAACATACAGAAGAGATAGTAAATGTGATGGGAAGCGTGACCTTGCTTCTTTTAACACGTTTTTCGTTCAGATCGTACGTAGGTGGCCATCAAAATAGTAGTACCAGTTTATCCATTTGCCGATCCAATTCAGCTGAAAGGAATACTTAGTTAATTAGTTTAAGCCATGACGCGTAGATGCACTGTCCAAGAGGCAACCGGATGACTCGGGGTATTTGAGCTCCCGAAGTGTTGTGGAGCATTTCATTATATAAACAGCGTACACACTTTTTAGGCAACCGCTATTCAATCGGCAGCTTCGGCACTATATTTATTTATAAATTTTTCTATTTCCGCCCCAGGCCAAGTTGGCTCAGTTCGGTTGCGCAGTTTCCGCGAGGCACCACTTCGCGTCATTGCTCTGAATGCATGTAAATTCGGTGACACTACAAGGTCAATGCAGCGGCTCGAAAACTACTTACTTAGATGTGTTTGAGTTGGAACTGAAAGCATCTTTTTTCGTACATTCCTATTATATACTACTGTCTGTAGAAATGGTGTTATGTTTTAAAATAAGCATACGGTCTGCCTGATAGTAAGTAGACAACGTAGCCTATAGACGATTTCAGAAGAATCACAAGCGCGTTGCCGGTCCTTTATTGATTTGAGCGTTTTTTGTATTGATAGCTTTTACTCTCAACATAAACGCATCCTTGGAAGCATTGGCTGTGTTATCTTTAATAGGCTTGTAGTCCCAAAAATGATTACAACTCCAAAATAAAGAAGGTAAAAAAATATGCCTAGTGACGAAACTCCCATTCAGATATCTCAAAAAACAACAAAGCGACGACTGTTTTAATATTTTCGTTAGCGGAAAATCGGGGATAATGACGTCACGGCACTCGAGCATCGTAGTAAATGACAGGGTGTTCTGCCTTTTCGCAGAACTTTTTTTGGCCGAATTTCATTTGCCAACTAACGTTTGGCCGACGATTCACTTTGACAACTAACGATTACCAAAATTTTATATGCCAACTTTTTAATTCGCAGAATTATTATAAAGCCTTTACACTTTTGGCAGACTCATCATTTGTCAAATCTTTCACCTGGGCGAACAACTCTTGGACGAATAACGTATAGTTGATGCAACAGGTCCCTTTTCATACATTAGGCAAGATACAAATAAGAAAAGATACTAGCATATTCTTTGGTTGGAAATATTAAATTTATAAATAGAAATGTGACAACAGGGATTTTACAAAATTCATCAAGTAAGGATGATAACAAGTAATTTTACATCAACAACAGAAACGAACCGCTCAAGTTTTTCAAATAATAACGGCAACAGGAACAGCAGGGACTTAGGGGCAAAACCGACTCGGTCGCGGGTAGTTTATTTTTTTATAAAAGAGCCGAAAACCTGTTCGCAACACAAATATTGTAATTTTTATCCTACGAAGATCTAAATACCTTACGATTTTTTCACTTATATTCAAAATACCGACAGCTTAATCATTAGGTACCTATTTAGAATTTAGTGATTTGAGCCTATATTTTATGAAATACGTATGTCCCCTCTCCCAAAACTTTGGACACCATAACTTTCTGGTTATATAACTTACTTTGCTTTACTTGATTTACTTTTTTCTCCATTTGAGAATACTTTTAATCCTTTTTTCGAGAGAATTCAACATTATTGGTTATTTTTTGCTTAAAACCCTATTTTAGAAACCTTGCACTCCTAGCTCCCGATTTCACCAACTTAACAATTGTTACCGCAATGACAATTCGTTGTACCTACATTGCTGACTCGATAAGTAACTATGGTGGTATCTAACTGTATCTGTTCGTCTAACAGACACAGTGACCCTATAACCCTTTCGCTAAACTGCTAACATATACGAAATCTACATATTTGGGTTCGTCTTTGACGTCTCTAAAAACTTTTGGTTTTCATTTTAAAGTAATTAACACAAAAGTTGTGGCCAGAAAACCAACTTGACAACAATGAACTTTGAAGTAAATATGGGATACTATATTGCTTAAAGCCGTTGTTGTTAATGTAATAAGCTACAAAAAACATTAGAAAACTAAGGGCGCTAGTGGTATAATTTTTGTTTTTGGTGTTCAGTATATTTTTTTGGTAAGAGAGCTATATACCCTAGTATCAAAGCATTTTTTGGTGATCATTATATTTAACCCTTTAATTTTTTCGTGTCGATTCAGTTTTTCGTTTTTTTTTTGTAATCTAATCTTTTTCTTGGTCTACATCCCTCCACATTCATACTTAATGCCCTTCTAGTAACACGACTCATCCCTCCGCATAACATGTCCATACCACCGTAGGCGATTTGCTCTCAGCTTTTATTATGGGTGCTACTTTCAGGTTTCCTCTTATAGTTATACTCATTCCTTATTCGATCCATTCTCGTCACGCCACACATCCATCTGAACATTTTCATCTCCGTAACATGAAACCTCGTTTCATCCGATCTATGTATGACGACAGGTCTTATAATGATCTTGTAAATTTTGCCCTTCAGTCGAAGGGTCGTCGGAGATTGATCCCGTAACCTGTGACCGTTTCATCCATCCTTCGCTGATTCGGTTTCTAAAGTCACGGTCAATATCAACATTACATTGTATGAGTGAGCCGCGGTATCGGAAATTGGAGATCATAGCGCCACTATCAATAAACTTAGTTACAACCAATTCTTAAGCGCACGCAAACAAAATTCTCCATTAAGAAATTCCCTCCACCATTTTTAACCACATGACAATTAAAGTCTACAATCGTCTTTCTAATTACATGAAAGACCTCGATAAACCAAAAATGTTTGACCAACAGTTGAAATCACTGTTAATCCACAAATGCTTCTATAGCCCGGATAAGTTTTTTAGCGGAAATTGGTGAATATTCTGCTTCCAACTTTAGGATTATTTATTCTTTCCTGAATCAATAGTCCATATATGTTATAAGTTTAGGTATAAGTCTGCTGTCTTATTGGAACCTGTGCCAATAATCAGCTCCATCCATTGTAGTGCCCTTGCAGGGCGTCACATGAATACCTTGTTAATTTACCTACCATCTATTTTTTGTAATGTGATACGCAATAAATAAATTGAAATTGAAATTAACCCCGTGTTACGAAATTTCCATCTCTCCATCGTTACGAAACACTGCTATTTAATCGGTTTATCTTAACCTTTGTTATTAAGCGTTTAACACACGCGTTAAATTGGCTGCTTAATAAGCCGAGCCGTTGATTAAACCATATTACTTATGGGCGCAACGCACAGTGACGACGGGTGATTTTATTAAGAGGGTAAATTGGAATTATCGCGTGCTTTGAAAGGGATGTTGCAGAAATTCGCATCCGCATCCGCAACCGCGGAAGTTCCGCATAAATTACAATATCAGCATCCGCATCCGAAAAAATCGATGCGGAGTTTTTACAGATGCGGATGTAGTGCAATTCACGACAAGAAAGAACGCTTACCGCGCGCGTTTCAGGTATTTTACTCATTAGAAAAACAAACTTCATTTCGTTTCTGTGAACAAGACCAGACGCGCCTTTTATTTGTTTCCTATTATTATAACTTAGTCACAACGTGTTTGATGATGGCGTGATATCATAAAATGGACGTTGTTTTTTACGTTTTTTAGTGAGTGACCCCCAAATCCGCAACCGCATCCGCGGACGTGTGCCCCCCCAAATATTCGCATCCGCGGATGTCAAAAAAATTGCATCAGTGGCATCCCTGCTTTGAATCGCCGTTCTGACTAGATTAAGAAACAATACGGTCTGATTTTCAGATATATGATTTTTGACTATATAATTATCTGATTTAATCGATACATGATTGCCTAAAATTTCCTCGATAGAAAAAATATCTAGTTGGGTCTTTATTTTCCTTCTTTTACTCAGCCTATTCAAACAATACATTATTTTACGACACAATCAAGTTAATACTACCTATAGTATTTTATTTCATCTAAAATCTCACATAATGAAATATAAATAAAACTTCACTAAGTTAGCTATTCATCGATATTTGTCCAAAGAAGCCATTCCCGAAGAGTGTTGCTATCTTTTTGCTCTTGCGCGAAAAGCATAAGCGTGTCTCTGTCTAGGGGGCGTATTCGACTCGAATCAAGCCATCGCCTTATGAGGTGCATTGGATAATTGTAAGATTTTTAAAGACATTTACTGCTTTAAATATGTAGGCTGAAACAAAAATAATACATTTTCGGATGTTATACGAGCGAGCGAAGCGAAAGAAGTTCTCCGCTTTAGCTTGGGCAAAAAATATTTCGTATGTCTGTCTGTCCGGTTGTTCTCCTCTACAGGTCGCCTTTCTCAACGAATTCTTGTGAAATTCTCTAAACAGGTTCAATCATATTTTTTTTGTTGATCAATTTTACGAAATGAAATAAAAAGATTCGTTTGTAAAAAAGACAGGCTCACGAGTTCTATAGCTCACAAAGTTACTAGTATGTATCCAGACTATATATTTTGTTGTTAAAAAGAAATAAGAACTCAAAAAATAATTGCTTTTCAACCACATATAAATTTTCCCGATCAAAAACGAAAGGTCCTTATTGTCCTTTTTTAAATGAACCAATAGAGGTGTAAACACCGAAAAAAAGGAATAACGTTGAATTTTCCCGAAAAAGTATTGAAAATAGTGTCAAATGGAGAAAAAAGTAAAGCAGGGGATTAAATAATCACAAAGTTATAACTGTCTAAAGTTAGTATTAGTAGTACTTTCTGGTTAGTATTTAACTAACCAGAAAGAAAATGATGTTTAAAAGTTTAATAGTTTTCGAGAACAATCTTCAGCGAGGAAATGCCGCCAGCATCCACGGTACAATGCCTCGAGGGCCTTTTTTAGTAAATTTAGTTAATCTTAGTTAAAATTTTGTATATACTTTAGAAACTAAACGAAAAATCATATTTCATAAATTTGGATATTTTTTCTCTCCGGAACCACCGGAAATTTTTCAACAAAACTTTGCACCATTGCATTATTAGATGAAAATTACAGCTTATAATATTAAAGGGCATTTTTTCTTTCCTTATCCTGCTACGTCCTTTAGGCAAATGAGAACAACGAAGAACAAAATTAGATTTCAACATAAGTACCTAATTACGGTATCAATTTGAACGGACTTAAAAGTATCCTTTCATAGAAATTCAGCGAACATAGGTAATCCTTTAAAACGACTTTACGTCTCTTTAAGCTGATTTCAGACCACTTGCGCGGATCTGTCTAAACGTACATTATTTTAATCTTTATTACGTAAAAATCCTTTTATAGACTCAATGCTACTTAGGAAGCTTTCAAATGGGTTCTGAGAAAATTCTCAAATTCAAACAAACTCGAACATTTTTTCGTGACCAAAGCCACACAGATACTAAAAGACATAAAAAAAAAAAACTCATTTGGCTTTGTCCAGAAATGGAACCAGCTCAGCATGTTGCTAGCTTTACAGCCCGCGCTGGTCTTCCGCAGGGTCCATTAGGTTTAAAATATCTCACAACTTTTTACGGTGGAATAGTTTCGAGACTTGGCCTAGTTTTTACGTGAAATGTTTTTTATGGGTAATTTTCTTCCTCTGCCCAGTGTACGTCGCTCTGTCTACCCCCTGCCATTATTCTACGCCATTACCCGGGTAGTGCTAACCCTCGACTTACGAATATCCGATATTAACCTGATACTAAATTGCATTTTAGTATACAATTTAAGAGCAAAGGCGCTCCTTAATACGCGGAGGGTGTAAAGTTGCATATTTCGTTACTGGCGCGTCGCCATAAAACACTGGAAACTGTTGAGTGTGATAACTGATTATATTTCTGTTAGTATAGCGGGTAAAGAAAATAAACTTGCTCTGTAGGTAAATATGGCGTTGCGTCTCCTGCCTTATTCTAACATATTTTAAGCTCACCTCAATGCTCACCTGCAAAGAAGGCAGCGGTCAGTCTTTGGATGGGTGACCGCCTGTTGTTTGAGTAGTTCATATAAATGAGCGCTTCCGTGCTTTGGAAGGCACGCTAAGCAGTTGATCCCGGCTGCCGCGTCTATGAGTTAGCGGCCTTCGGGCGGCGTAAGAACTCCTGACAGTCGAGTTGGCCACTCACTTGACAAAAGGGGGACAACTGTTACTCGCGACCCCAGGAGCTACCTACCACAACCCTGCACTTGTCCTCTGGGTGGTATTAAAGAGTGACAAACTTTTAAGGCCAAAATTCGTACGCCTACGCCTACGCCTACGCTTGTAGCACAGTATAGGAACAGTAGATAAACTTCGAACAAAGGTACATCGCACGGCTGCACACATGCGCGCGTGTTCGGTACGCACACACACATAGCCTTCGGGAATGATGGAGAATGCTTCATTCGGGGCCGCGCCGTTGCGGTGTTTGCTCGTTCTCACTCGCTACGTCAAAGGAAGCCGCCTCGTAGGTATGAAGACAGCGAGCCGCCAGTTCCACGATATCAAAAGTAGCCGAATAGGCTTGTAACTAAGCACCTACCAACCTGGTGCAGTTTAGCAACTATTATACTTACTAGGAAATATTTTAGGCATAGTATAGTGGTATTAAAATATTCGATGAAGTGGGAAACTAAAAACACATACCTAACTATCTATAATATTATTACTTTGTGTATACAATACTAGCTTCCGCCCGCGACTTCGTCTGCGTGGACTCGGGATTAAAACTATCCTATATTTTAATCCAGGCTATAAACCACCTTCATGCGAAATTTCATTCAAATCGGTTCAGCCGTTTTAGCGTGATTGAGTAACAAACATCCAAACATCTAAACTTTCGCATTTATAATGTTAGTAGGATTGTCTATTAAACTGTAACAGAAACACTTTGCATACTTTAAAGCAAAATTAGTATTATAGGTATGCCAAGCCACAAACGTGACACAGCCCTGCGCATCGAGCGAAAGTAGGTAACGAACGCTCCTAAACGGCCTCTGATTACCTACTGTATTATTCTTCTATACTGTGCTTGTAGGTAGAGGTCTAGTTTCCTTAGACGTGACGGGTGGAGTGAGGCGCTTGATCACGTAAAGAATAACAGACCTGGGGTGAGTAGGTAAGGTAAGTGTTAGAGCTCCTGGAGGTGCTCTGTGTTAGGAGTGAGGGATTAAAATTGTGGCCTAGATAACGTGACACTTTCAATCTTAATTCTTAAGGGTGTCGGGCGACTTTCAGGTACTTACCTATGCGTCAAACATTGTAACGTTTACATTATTGGACGAGCGAGTGAAGGGAACGAATTTTTCTGCTTCAGCTTGTGCTTAAATTCGTCCGTACGTCCGGATTTCCCGCTGTCCGAAAGTTCTCCTCTACAGGTCGCATTTCTCAACCGATCCTCGTGACATTTTGTGAGCTGGCTTTGATATAGTTTTTGTGATTCAATCAATTACCTTATTCGATTTTTTTTATACATTAAGCTACTAGTTTAAAATATCAGCTGTCTCATCATCTTATCAGCCGAAAGACGTCCACTGCCTCCCTCAAAGAGTGCCAAAATGACCGGTCTTGCGCCACCCGCTTCCTTAACAATTTCAGCCGTTTATGCCATTGCAATGCGGAACCTTCACAGCACATAATAGCGCATAATAAATGGGGAGATATCTTCAGACGGATCTCCAGACCCCCATCGCGGCTGTAAATCAGGCTCTCACTATTGTCGCCGCAGATTGCGGATTGAAATATGGCCGTCGTGCACTTTTGTGAATTACTTGCCTTTTGTGGAGTTTGCAGCCAAGACTTATGTATGTAGCCAAGGATTTTAATTGTTGAGCCATTTAGAACTCACTTTATACTGAACAAATTAAGTTGACACCTATTTAGGGCCATTTGGCCCATCAATTAAAGAGATTTCGATCTGAAGCTACAGTAGTCGCAGTCGTAGAACTCCAAAATGGTAGGAAAATTGGGCTCCACACCAGGCTCCTGTATAGAAGGGTTTGATCTCCCACACGGGACTGGTGTAATATTAACCGACTCCGTACTGGCCACGGTGGCTGCGCTCACTACAAACACCGTTACGGACGGGCGGAATCTTCAACTTGCTCCAGCACGTCTAGCACACGACGGCCGCGACATACTCTCGATTTTTATTGCACTATACCTCTTGTTCTAAGTGTTCTAATAAGAGAGAGACGGATAGTGCGAGAAAAATCAAGAGAGCTCGCGCGCTGTCGCGTGGTAGCCGTGCTGCGGTGCCGTAAAACAAAGTCAAAGTCAAAGTATTTATTTCCTAAATATAGGTTATATAGATGTCATAAAATGCAGCTTGGTATCACTATGTCTTACCCGAAGGTGAAACAAAATATAGAACGAATAGGCTCAGGCAGTAGGCAGTTTCATGCATAAAATAACCATTTTCCTAATACATAAAATAACACAATTAGTGCGAATTTAACAATCATCTTTTCTATATTCGTCAATTCACCCGTGTGGTGTCGGGTTAGAATTTCACCACCCCCTTTCTTCCTGTGGGTGTCGTAAAAGTCGACTAAGGGACCAGGGTTGTAGTGTCTTGTGGGCGATGGGCTAGCAACCTATCACTGCAATATCACATTTTGTCGATCTTTTATACCCACATGTATGCTAAAAGTGGCGCTGGAAAATACTTTTCATGTGCTCTGCCTACCCCTTTTGGGAATAAAGACGTGAATGTATGCGTATTGGTGGTATGTATGTATGTATGTATGTTTCTTGGCAACTTATTGAAGATTCTTGATGCCACCCTAAGAACACTTTTTGAGAGCATGGCTGTTTTACATGAAAAGGTATTGCAGATCTTACCCCGTTGACATGAACTATTAAAACTAGGGAATTATTTTTGATTACATTTAACATAACAAGCAATTTCCTAGATATATAAGCATGGCAGAGTCAATATACTTAGTCTAATAAAAGGTGGCTTACATGATTCCGTTGGCGGGATACCACATATGGCACGAATTCATTTTTCTGACTTCGGAAAACTATCTCACGGTCAGTGCAATTACCCCAAAACATAATTCCATATCGTTAAATCGAAGTTACGTATGCATAATATGCTACAAAAAATATTACATGGTCATTTTAAGCTACAGTCAAGTTCGATATAATAATAAATACTCTTTATTGCACCATGACAGGAGAGAACCATCTTACAAAAAAAAAAATTGCTTAATAAATAATGGTAACAACAGGCGGTCTTATCGCTTTAAAGCGATCTCTTCCAGACAACCTTTGTATAGCAGGAAACATTTTTGTTAGTCCGTTGTTTAAAGTTCTTTATCTTGGTTTTGTCAAGATTAATTTTCAAGTTATTGTTATTGAGCTATCTATTACCATTTCTTCAAACTTCAAACTTCAATTAACTTTATTGCCATAACTTAACCTACATTACAGTGAAGCCAAAATTTACAAGTAGATTCCAAAATTTACAATTATAATATATGACTATTACAAACCAAATACTTAACTAACATTCATTAAAAATGCGTTATTGTGGCAATGGGTACCAAACTCAGCATATGCTGAACGGCTGTCCCGCGCTGATTTTCAGTTTGGACCCTTTCAGGTGGTCATTTCGGTGCATTATAAACCAATTAACATGCGCAGTGCAACAGGTTGTACTTAAATATGAAATATAATCGTGTGTGTGTGTGTGTGTGTAAGTGTGTGCGTGATGTGACGTATGATTTGAAGTTTTAATTATATAGGAATTTATGTGACGTGAGTATAAATAAGTATATGTATATTAATTAAGCTTTATTATTCTAAAAAGTGACTACATGTATATTACAAGGTTGTGTCAAATTTGCCTCTGAAGTTCAAGTAAGTGCCTCTTAACCAAATTTTTGAACTTGCCCAAAGGCATAGGCTCGCGTATTGGTGGAGGCAGGTCATTCCAGATCTTCGCAGCGGCAAATTTGAAGCAACCCCTAAATTGTTTGGTTTTATGTGCCGGAAGTATCAGCTCAGTATTCCTAGTGCTTCTGACTGGCCTCGTACGGTTATCTTTTACCCATTTCAATTCATCATAGAGATACCCCGTTTTTTGGTATTCAATAACTTTACGGATAGCGCAAGCCAGATGTAAACTCCTTCTATTCTTCATATTTAGAAGTCCCTTGCTATTTAAGTGTGGTGTGATATGTTCTCGCCTGGGAATGGCATAGCAGAAGCGTACACAGGAGTTTTATACACGCTGAACTGACTTTTTGGTCTTTTCTAGAAGTCTTGGACCGTAAACTATATCACCGTAATTAAAAAGCGAAAGGACCAGGGATTCCATAAGAAATTCTCTGATTTCAACCGCCAAGTATTTCCGTATCGAATACAGAGTTTTAATTTTGAAATAGGCATTTCGGATCTTACTATTTATATAATCTACGAACCGCATTTCCCCGTCCAGTATCAGGCCCAAGTTCTTCGCACTTTCCACTCGTGATATAGTTTCGGTTCCCAAATATAATGTCGGGGATTGTCTAATAATTTTTTCTCGTTGCCACTTGTTGCCCATCACTATAAATTGAGATTTTAATGGGTTCAACACCAGGTTATTATTTGCGGACCACTTAGCTACTATCTCAAGGTCTTCATTTATTCTACTTATGGCGAGCGTGGTATCGTTGGGTGCGAAAGTATAATAAAGCTGCGTGTCATCTGTATAAAGGTGAACTTTGCAGTGCTGTAAGTTTTTGACCAGATCCGCCGTATACATAATAAACAAAATGGGACTTAAAATTGAGCCATGTGGTGTACCTCGGCTGACAAGTTTGACTTCAGATTTTGCCAGTGCACCTTGGGGTGTTTGAATCTCTACGTATTGTTGCCGCCCTGTAAGAAATGATTGAAACCAGCTTCTAGACGATGCAGTGATACCATAATAAGCCATTTTTGACAACAACAGCGATGTATTAAGGCAGTCGAACGCACGGGAAAAATCTAGCAAAACAAGTACAGTACCCATTCCCTGATCTGAGGCCGCACTTATGTCGCCCGTAACTTTTGCTAGAGCTGACTCTGTACCGTGTCTGCCGCGGAATCCTGATTGTACTATTGGTAATAAATCAAACTTTTCTAGGTACCTTGTCAGCTGATTACAGACTACTTTCTCAACAATTTTGGAGAGTATAGGGAGGATACTGATTGGGCGAAGATCTTTATACTCATCAGTCTTGTTAGATTTAGGTATGGGTTTCACCTTGGCCAATTTCCACTCTTCCGGGAAGATCCCTGATAATATTGAGCTGTTAACAATGTGTGTAATTATTGGAAGAGTAACATTGAGCGTTAATCGGATCATTTCCACCGATATGCCATCGTGATCACTTGCATTCGTTTTTATTGACGAGATAATGCTATTAACTTGCTCCTCTGTGCAAGTATTGATTTGGAACGTAACATCCTTCAATGTCCTGCTTTCAAAAAAAGTTTGAGTGCTGCGATTGGTGTCTGAGGAACCAGGTAACTGTAAAAAAAGTCATTTATTTTATCCGGTTGACATAGATGTTCGGGTATCAGGGGCTTGTCGTCGCCGCCTAGGGTAGCCGTGCTTTTGAGATGTTTCCACATTAATTGGGGGTTACTTTTGTTTTTGTCCACGTAGAAAGTAAAATATGCGATCTTTACACGGTCCAGAGCCCCAGCGACGTAATTACGAAGACTTTTATAATAATCCCTATGTTGTACTTTTTTTGTTTTATTGGATTTAGCCAAAGCCGAGTCCCGTAGCCTCATTATCAGCCTAATAGTATCCGTGATCCACGGGTATGATTGGCAGTCGATACGTATCCTATGAGTCGGCGCGTGCTTATTGAATAATGACATTAGCATTTCGTTAAACAGTTTCACTTTTTCATTGACCCCATTTATTTTTATAATATCTGACCATGCTATTTGGTTTAGGTCCGCGTCGAAGGCATTATTGTCAATTCTATCCACGGCTCGTTTGTATATATACTGAGGTAATGGTCTTGGCTTGAATATTTTTAATTCCGCAACCACCATTGAATGGTCACTTATATTTAAGTTATGATGTGAATATATTTTATTGATTAGATTCGGACGATCAGTTATAATTAAGTCAATCAGGGTCTCGCTTTCATTCGTTATTCTTGTAGGCACGTTTACCAGTTGTTCTAAATTTCTTTGTGCTAGGAAAGCAGTTAGTTTTTTGGCATTGGGCCCATCCTGTACCATTAAATTGACATTGAAATCGGAAAGTAAGAACATACCGTCGCAGTGAGCAAATTCGTCGAACGAATCGTTCAGCGCATTAATCGCCCTGTCCACTGTGACTGATTCGGGTCTGTAAGCCGTGCCGATGGCGAACCGTCCGACACCTGGTATTTGCAACACCAACCACATCTGTTCCAGCGGGGAGGAGGGGTGTGGCTTAACACGCGCGGCAGTGCCTTTGCGAACATAGAAGCCTACGCCTCCACCTCTTCTCCCACTAGAACGCGGGTTACTCTTTAACGTGTAACCGGGGATTGCAGGAACAACCTTGTCCTGTCCTTCTCGAAGCCACGTCTCATTTAGAGCGAGAATATCCGGTTGGTACATTGCAGCAACTAGGTCATCCCAGCCGGTGTTCAAGGAACGGACATTTAACAGTGCCATTTTTAAACGGTGTACTTTCTTACGAGCCGTAGTTATATTGTCGTAAATATGTGATTAATATGTCGATTGTACAATGGGTATAAAATACATAAAGGACACCGGCATGACTGTTAAAACTATTTACTTTTAAGTACCTACTGGACATATGACACAGTGGAAGATCACTCATCATGACAGAGATTAAATTATTCCTACAGTTCGGGCAAACTATTTTACTGACATTAGTAAATGGTCCATCTAGCTCCACATAATAGTCACATCTTATGTACATTGCTATATAAACATATACGACAGTAGTTAACTCTTTGAAGACGAATCTATACATTTTTAGCAATAAATTTTCGTATCGTAACATTAGATGACATTGTGTTCTCGCCTTGCTAAAATAAAGTTCATTAATCATATATTGACCACATACGCACCTCGCTATGTAATTCCAAACAAACATTATAAAAGTTACATTTGTAGAGATAAATTTCTAAAGTCCTATTTATGTTATATTGATAAGTATTTAAATCTACATTTGCATTATTTGCTGAAAAATAATTTTGCTGTCATCCGCAAGGAGTACCATCGGAAAGTCAAGCCTTAGGCAGGTCGTTCACATAAATTATAAACAGCAGAAGGCCTAGTATGCTACCCTTCGGAACTCCATATTCGATGTCTCTAAATTTCGATGAATGTCATTTTAGTTTTGGATTTACCGCATAATCTACAGTTGATTTGTGTAATTTGTTTACGGTCACTTAAGTACGACTGGATTAAGGAATGTACATTTCCACGTATTCCATGTTTAAACAACTTGTCTAATAATACTTTGTGATCTACGAAATCAAATGCCTTTGTTATGTCCATATAAAGCGCACTTACAGGTATCCTACTATCTACTTTTATCATCACTGTTTTCAGTAAATCCGTCATATAATCGAGGATTGCCCTATAACCTGCTACGCCGACGAACCTCCAGAAGACCTCACCCTTAGCGACAAGGGCATCAATTGGCTAACGGATCTTAAAATTAATTTATAGTTGTACTAGCTTCTGCCCGCGACCCCATCCGCGTGGAGCTCGTGTATACGTATCGTAGGTACGTAACTTTCACCCCCTATTTGACCCTTTTAGGGGATGATTACCGGGATAAAACTAGCCTATGTCCTTTCCTGGGAATTATACCAAATTTCATCTCAATCGATTTAGCGACAGACACTTTCGCATGTCTTCGTATGGATTTATCCTGTTTTTGTTCCATAATGCCATACGATTAAATAATAACGGGGGTAGTTGAAAAAAGGATACATTTGATATTAAAAAGAGCCACTGTAGCCGAGCGGTAAGGCATGACTCAATCCAGAGGACGTGGGTTCGAACCCCGGCTCATACCGTCGGCCCCACAAGGGCTTGACACCGGACTGCGTCACTTTAACAATTTCACTGCCAGGAACGCGCCTAGCGGGCGCCTAAGCCGTAGTCGCTTTCCGCTACATACGAGGAAAACCACGGGATCGGCTATGAGCGTAGCGCGTAGCGATTCTTGGCAGTGAATGTGTTAATGTCATGTTTTACTGTTATACATATGAAGTTATCAAACGGGTTCAGCTAATTATGATTTCGACTTTACCATTGAATTAAAAAAAAAAACACTTGTCGGTGAAAAAAACGTCGTGAAGAAACCTGTCAAACCCCAACAAAATCTAGTTTTCCGTCAAGCTCGACAGTAAAACCTGTACCCAAATGTTTTTTTCTATAATAGCTTATCCTAGATTGACTTAACACGTTCGTTGACAGTACCGTAAAGCCTTGTTAACCCTACATATGACCCGCCAGTCCATGTACTGTCAGCGAACGCGTTCTAGTTAAGAGTCCGCAGTAAGCTCGGCTGAATTTCACCTTTCCATACAAACGTAATTACGCTCTCATTTTAAAACTGCCTGTTGGATTGTGACGAAACTTTGTATATACAATGACATGTGGTATATCTATGTCTGTAATTAGTTTATGTAGCTTCATACCATAGTAAAAAAATACAGCGAATTTTTTTTGCTTAAATAGTATGGTCTGAGTGTAGTTTTGGAGAAAGGAATAAGTACATAAGGCTATATGAGCACATACTATCCATAGGGCGTTTTTACCGTGCAGCCTTTAGGGCTATTGAGTGGTCCATTACTGTGATGGGATATTACTTTGAGCGAGAATGTTTATCCAACGTTTTCCTTTTCATGAAAGCTGTTTATAGTTTCCTACAAGTTCCTTGGTTACTTACCTTTCTTGCAACGATAGTATCGTTGTATAGTCAAAAACATGTATCAATGTAATCCTCTCAGGAAGAAATTAAAATAATAATACATTAATTTTCGTTACGTAACAAGAAAAGAGTAAATTAAAAATCTTATAAAAAACAAAATACGAGTTTGAATAACACCAAAATGCATCTCTGGTTGAGACGAGTGCGCCTTGGCGTTCGGTTTCAGGGACAAAAAAACGAAAACTAAACTTAACTTAACTGCTGAACGTTAAAAATGTTATAATTTCAAACTGCATAAATCAGTTAGGTGCCTTTTACACGGTTGCCTTGTCTGGAACATCTGACCAATTACATTCTAAAAATTCTGCCGCTACTAAATTATTTAGAAGTTGAAGTAAGTACTAATATGTATCGAAATTTGACTACATATTACACAAAAGCATCTAATTGGCTGCAGCATTGCTGGCACGGCCCTATCAGAAACCATTACCATACGGCCTGACTGATCATAATTGAATGTCCTATTAGACTACGTGCCTAAAATTATTCATTTGACGAACCAATTGGGAAATTAATGAATCATCGTCATTATCATCATTGTCGTCATAATAATACGTTCTATTGCTGGGCAAAGGCCTCCTCTCATGGATGAGAGGCAATGGGCAGTGGTCCCCACGCTGGCACAGTGCGCTACTATTTTTTATTTCATTTTATATAGAAACAAACAGTCGCATAAACAAATATATAAAGGGTACACATAGAGTACCAACAGACATAATGCTAAAGACCTGGAGGTTCATTAATATTATGATAATTGTGTTAACGAAAAAGAAAAAAAGAATCTTAATCATGCAACTAAAAATTAATGTAGATATTTTTCGGTTAGAATACAAGGAGATCTGAAGAGTAACATTTACATTAGGTAATTATAATACTCCTGGAAGAACTAAGAAAATAACTTACATTTTACTAACAATTTGAGACTTAACAATGATTGATGAAAAGGATCAATATCGATCAGATACTTATTATAAAAACTAGGGACACGTCTAAAAAAAGTATGCCGTGAATAATAATAATAATAATATTTGCGGACAATCTTACATATATTGACCTAGTCCCAAACTAAGCAAAGTTTGTACTATGGGTACTAGACGACGATAAACATACTAATATAGATAAATAAATACTTAAATACATAGAATACATCCATGACTCACGAACAATTCGTGCTCATCACATCACACAAATAAATGCCCTTACATTCGCATTCCCTTGGCATTCGAACCCTTCTTAGGTTTTGCTTCGTAGGCAGCGTCACTGCCAACTAGGCTAAGGCGGTCGTAATAAGCAATTACAGATATTATCATCTACACAGAAAAAAACTTTAATCGAGAAACAAATCAGAACGACTGTCAATATGTTGAATGAAACAGATATCACCTCAAATTAAGATGAAAAAACCGGCCAAGTGTGATTCGGACTCGCTGACCGAGGGTTCCGTACGTAATATCAAATGTATAGTTTTCAGATTGGTTCCCTGTAGGTACATGTTAGTATTAAGACGATATTACTTGCCAAATTTCATAGTTCTAGGTCAACGGAAAGTACCCTTTAAATTTTGAATCCCTTGAGGGTGTCCCATTTTTTTTTACGGTAACTTAGAAGTTTGATATTTTTTCACAGCTTCATGGGACTGCACGACTGCAGATCTGAGTATATGCTTATAATTTCAACTCGTTCCCGAGATAAAGGGTCTTGGGCTTAAAATCATGATTTATTTAATCGTATGGCATACAATATTTGGTCTTTTAAAGTGTGTCACTCTTTAGTACCACACAGGGGACATGTGCAGGGTTGTGGTAGGTAGCTCCTGCGGACGCGAGTAACAGTTGCCCCCCCTTTGTTAAGTGAGTGGGTAACTCGACTGTTAGAAGTTCTTAAGCCGCCCGAAGGCCTCTAACTCGGCTTAAAGACTACTGACATAGACAGCAGCCGTGATCAACTGCTTAGCGTGCCATCCGTGCTTTGAAAAATCATGATAAGGTTAGGTTAAAAGACAAGGTTAGGTAAAAATCGCCACGAGTATGAGATAGAGGTGTTTAGGAGAAAAAAAAAGAGTTAAAAAGCTACCCCTATCTAGAACTTTGGACCCGTTGAACAAGTTCCTTCTCGCGTTTTAATGTATAATGTAAAGTGGTATCAGACTCGAAGCTAGTGTTTTTGCAGGCGTGCAAGATCTGGCGAGGGCTGTCCAAATAGTTAAACGCAAAGTTAACAAATGGCCCCGGCCTGCATCGCGTTGCCGTTTGCGTGGTCCAAGTGATGGATTAGAAACTTCTAGATGTATTTGATCCATACCTAGTTTGGTACTAACTTAGGAATGAAATCTCGCGAGATTACAGACCCAGTTTCACGAGATTTACATCTCGCAAGACTGGGCGTTTTTCACTGAAAACGAATGTAAATGCTATGAATTCTATTTAATGATAACCGATATGTGAAATAAAAATAAAATCTGCAGGTCCTCGTAGTCATTTATAACATACGATTTATTTCAATATTTGTACTATAGAAAGTACTTTAGAAAATAAATGCTTTTTTAATTTAAAGCTCGTGTTTTAATACAATAAAGTATAGTAAAATTTGTATCGATTAATTGTAGGTTTTCAATTGTCAGTGACAAGACATAGATCGACATTGCATAAGCAAAGTGTTTTATGTTTTACACAAAACAAAGTCAACATTCAGGCATAATATATTACGGCTGTATATCGAGACGTTTTTGTCATATTCGAAACTTAATTAATATTGTATATGAAATTATTTAGGATGAGATGA